>JAUPFP010000205.1:0-80798 GCA_036925085.1 Brachycybe producta
TGTGGTTAAAGTTTAAGTTTAAGTTGAATTTTAAGTTAAACTTGAAGGTGAAGTTGAAGTTGAAGTTAAGTTTGAAGTTGAAATTGAAGTTGAATTTGAAGTTGAAATTGAAGTTAAAATTGAAGTTGAATTTGAAGTTGAAATTGAAGTTAAAATTGAAGTTGAAATTGAAGTTGAAATTGGAATTGAAATTGAAGTTGAAATTGAAGTTGAAATTGAAGTTGAAATTGAACTTGAAAGTAAGTTGAAGTTGAAGTTGAAGTAAAGTTCAAGTTGATGTTAAGTTTGAAATTGAAGTTGAAGTTGAAATTGAAGTCGAAATCGAAGTTAAAATTGAAGTCAAAATTGAAGTTAAAAGTGAAATTGAAATTGAAGTTAAGATTGAAGTTGAAATTGAAGTTAAAATTGAAGTTGAAATTGAAGTTGAAATGGACATTGAAATTGACATTGAAATTGAAGTTGAAATTGAAGTTGAAAGTCAAGTTGAAAGTCAAGTTGAAAGTGAAGTTGAAATTGAAGTTGAATTTGAAGTTGAATTTGAAGTTGAAATTGAATTTGAAATTGAAGTTGAAATTGAAGTTGAAATTAAAGTTGAAATTGAAGTTGAAATTGAAGTTGAAATTGAAGTTGAAATTGAAGTTGAAATTGAAGTTGAAATTGGAGTTGAAATTAAAGTTGAAAATGAAGTTGAAATTGAAAGTGAAGTTGAAGTTGAAATTAAGTTTGAAATTGAAGTTGATGTTGAAATTGAAGTTGAAATTGAAGTTGGAATTAAAGTTGAAATTGAAGTTGAAATTGAAGTTGAAGTTGAATTTGAAATTGAAGTTAAAATTAAAGTTTATGTTTAAGTTGTGGTTAAAGTTGAAGTTTAAGTTGAATTTTAAGTTAAACTTGAAGATGAAGTTGAAGTTGAAGTTAAGTTTGAAGTTGAAATTGAAGTTGAATTTGAAGTTGAAATTGAAGTTGAAATTGAAGTTGAAATTGAAGTTAAAATTGGAGTTGAAATTACAGTTGAAATTGAAATTGAAGTTGAAATTGAAGTTGAAATTGAAGTTGAAATTGAAGTTGAAATTGAAGTTGAAATTGAAGTTGAAATTGAAGTTGAAATTTGAGTTGAAATTGAAGTTGAAATTGAAGTTGAATTTGAAAGTTGAAATTGAAGTTGAAATTGAAGTTGAAATTGAAGTTGAAATTGAAGTTGAAATTGAAGTTGAAATTGAAGTTGAAATTGAAGTTAAATTTGAAGTTGAACTTGAAGGTGAAGTTGAAGTTGAAATTAAGTTTGAAATTGTAGTTGATGTTGAAATTGAAGTTGAAATTGAAGTTGAAATTGGAATTGAAATTGAAGTTGAAATTGAAGTTGAAATTGAAGTTAAAATTGAACTTGAAAGTAAGTTGAAGTTGAAGTTGAAGTAAAGTTCAAGTTGATGTTAAGTTTGAAATTGAAGTTGAAGTTGAAATTGAAGTCAAAATCGAAGTTAAAATTGAAGTCAAAATTGAAGTTAAAAGTGAAATTGAAATTGAAGTTAAGATTGAAGTTGAAATTGAAGTTAAAATTGAAGTTGAAATTGAAGTTGAAATTGACATTGAAATTGACATTGAAATTGAAGTTGAAATTGAAGTTGAAAGTGAAGTTGAAAGTGAAGTTGAAAGTGAAGTTGAAATTGAAGTTGAATTTGAAGTTGAAATTGAATTTGAAATCGAAGTTGAAATTGAAGTTGAAATTAAAGTTGAAATTGAAGTTGAAATTGAAGTTGAAATTGAAGTTAAAATTGAAGTTGACATTGAAGTTGAAATTAAAGTTGAAATTGAAGTTGAAATTGAAGTTGAAATTGAAGTTGAAATTGAAGTTGAAATTGAAGTTGAAATTGAAGTTAAATTTGAAGTTGAACTTGAAGGTGAAGTTAAAGTTGAAATTAAGTTTGAAATTGTAGTTGATGTTGAAATTGAAGTTGAAATTGAAGTTGAAATTGGAATTGAAATTGAAGTTGAAATTGAAGTTGAAATTGAAGTTGAAATTGAACTTGAAAGTAAGTTGAAGTTGAAGTTGAAGTAAAGTTCAAGTTGATGTTAAGTTTGAAATTGAAGTCAAAATCGAAGTTAAAATTGAAGTCAAAATTGAAGTTAAAAGTGAAATTGAAATTGAAGTTAAGATTGAAGTTGAAATTGAAGTTAAAATTGAAGTTGAAATTGAAGTTGAAATTGACATTGAAATTGACATTGAAATTGAAGTTGAAATTGAAGTTGAAAGTGAAGTTGAAAGTGAAGTTGAAATTGAAGTTGAATTTGAAGTTGAAATTGAATTTGAAATTGAAGTTGAAATTGAAGTTGAAATTAAAGTTGAAATTGAAGTTGAAATTGAAGTTGAAATTGAAGTTAAAATTGAAGTTGAAATTGAAGTTGAAATTAAAGTTGAAATTGAAGTTGAAATTGAAGTTGAAATTGAAGTTGAAATTGAAGTTGAAATTGAAGTTGAAATTGAAGTTGAAATTGAAGTTAAATTTGAAGTTGAACTTGAAGGTGAAGTTGAAGTTGAAATTAAGTTTGAAATTGTAGTTGATGTTGAAATTGAAGTTGTAATTGAAGTTGAAATTAAAGTTGGAATTGAAGTTGAAATTGAAGTTGAACTTGAAGTTGAAATTGAAGTTAAAATTGAAGTTTAAGTTTAAATTGTGGTTAAAGTTTAAGTTTAAGTTGAATTTTAAGTTAAACTTGAAGGTGAAGTTGAAGTTGAAGTTAAGTTTGAAGTTGAAATTGAAGTTGAATTTGAAGTTGAAATTGAAGTTAAAATTGAAGTTGAATTTCAAGTTGAAATTGAAGTTAAAATTGAAGTTGAAATTGAAGTTGAAATTGGAATTGAAATTGAAGTTGAAATTGAAGTTGAAATTGAAGTTGAAATTGAAGTTGAAATTGAAGTTGAAATTGAACTTGAAAGTAAGTTGAAGTTGAAGTTGAAGTAAAGTTCAAGTTGATGTTAAGTTTGAAATTGAAGTTGAAGTTGAAATTGAAGTCGAAATCGAAGTTAAAATTGAAGTCAAAATTGAAGTTAAAAGTGAAATTGAAATTGAAGTTAAGATTGAAGTTGAAATTGAAGTTAAAATTGAAGTTGAAATTGAAGTTGAAATGGACATTGAAATTGACATTGAAATTGAAGTTGAAATTGAAGTTGAAAGTCAAGTTGAAAGTGAAGTTGAAATTGAAGTTGAATTTGAAGTTGAAATTGAATTTGAAATTGAAGTTGAAATTGAAGTTGAAATTGAAGTTGAAATTGAAGTTGATATTGAAGTTAAAATTGAAGTTGAAATTGAAGTTGAAATTGAAGTTGAAATTGAAGTAGAAATTGAAGTTGAAATTGAAGTTAAGTTTGAAGTTGAAATTGAAGTTGAATTTGAAGTTGAAATTGAAGTTGAAATTGAAGTTGAAATTGAAGTTAAAATTGGAGTTGAAATTACAGTTGAAATTGAAATTGAAGTTGAAATTGAAGTTGAAATTGAAGTTGAAATTGAAGTTGAAATTGAAGTTGAAATTGAAGTTGAAATTGAAGTTGAAATTTGAGTTGAAATTGAAGTTGAAATTGAAGTTGAATTTGAAAGTTGAAATTGAAGTTGAAATTGAAGTTGAAATTGAAGTTGAAATTGAAGTTGAAATTGAAGTTGAAATTGAAGTTGAAATTGAAGTTAAATTTGAAGTTGAACTTGAAGGTGAAGTTGAAGTTGAAATTAAGTTTGAAATTGTAGTTGATGTTGAAATTGAAGTTGAAATTGAAGTTGAAATTGGAATTGAAATTGAAGTTGAAATTGAAGTTGAAATTGAAGTTAAAATTGAACTTGAAAGTAATTTGAAGTTGAAGTTGAAGTAAAGTTCAAGTTGATGTTAAGTTTGAAATTGAAGTTGAAGTTGAAATTGAAGTCAAAATCGAAGTTAAAATTGAAGTCAAAATTGAAGTTAAAAGTGAAATTGAAATTGAAGTTAAGATTGAAGTTGAAATTGAAGTTAAAATTGAAGTTGAAATTGAAGTTGAATTTGACATTGAAATTGACATTGAAATTGAAGTTGAAATTGAAGTTGAAAGTGAAGTTGAAAGTGAAGTTGAAAGTGAAGTTGAAATTGAAGTTGAATTTGAAGTTGAAATTGAATTTGAAATCGAAGTTGAAATTGAAGTTGAAATTAAAGTTGAAATTGAAGTTGAAATTGAAGTTGAAATTGAAGTTAAAATTGAAGTTGACATTGAAGTTGAAATTAAAGTTGAAATTGAAGTTGAAATTGAAGTTGAAATTGAAGTTGAAATTGAAGTTGAAATTGAAGTTGAAATTGAAGTTAAATTTGAAGTTGAACTTGAAGGTGAAGTTAAAGTTGAAATTAAGTTTGAAATTGTAGTTGATGTTGAAATTGAAGTTGAAATTGAAGTTGAAATTGGAATTGAAATTGAAGTTGAAATTGAAGTTGAAATTGAAGTTGAAAGTCAAGTTGAAAGTGAAGTTGAAATTGAAGTTGAATTTGAAGTTGAAATTGAATTTGAAATTGAAGTTGAAATTGAAGTTGAAATTGAAGTTGAAATTGAAGTTGATATTGAAGTTAAAATTGAAGTTGAAATTGAAGTTGAAATTGAAGTTGAAATTGAAGTAGAAATTGAAGTTGAAATTGAAGTTAAGTTTGAAGTTGAAATTGAAGTTGAATTTGAAGTTGAAATTGAAGTTGAAATTGAAGTTGAAATTGAAGTTAAAATTGGAGTTGAAATTACAGTTGAAATTGAAATTGAAGTTGAAATTGAAGTTGAAATTGAAGTTGAAATTGAAGTTGAAATTGAAGTTGAAATTGAAGTTGAAATTGAAGTTGAAATTTGAGTTGAAATTGAAGTTGAAATTGAAGTTGAATTTGAAAGTTGAAATTGAAGTTGAAATTGAAGTTGAAATTGAAGTTGAAATTGAAGTTGAAATTGAAGTTGAAATTGAAGTTGAAATTGAAGTTAAATTTGAAGTTGAACTTGAAGGTGAAGTTGAAGTTGAAATTAAGTTTGAAATTGTAGTTGATGTTGAAATTGAAGTTGAAATTGAAGTTGAAATTGGAATTGAAATTGAAGTTGAAATTGAAGTTGAAATTGAAGTTAAAATTGAACTTGAAAGTAATTTGAAGTTGAAGTTGAAGTAAAGTTCAAGTTGATGTTAAGTTTGAAATTGAAGTTGAAGTTGAAATTGAAGTCAAAATCGAAGTTAAAATTGAAGTCAAAATTGAAGTTAAAAGTGAAATTGAAATTGAAGTTAAGATTGAAGTTGAAATTGAAGTTAAAATTGAAGTTGAAATTGAAGTTGAAATTGACATTGAAATTGACATTGAAATTGAAGTTGAAATTGAAGTTGAAAGTGAAGTTGAAAGTGAAGTTGAAAGTGAAGTTGAAATTGAAGTTGAATTTGAAGTTGAAATTGAATTTGAAATCGAAGTTGAAATTGAAGTTGAAATTAAAGTTGAAATTGAAGTTGAAATTGAAGTTGAAATTGAAGTTAAAATTGAAGTTGACATTGAAGTTGAAATTAAAGTTGAAATTGAAGTTGAAATTGAAGTTGAAATTGAAGTTGAAATTGAAGTTGAAATTGAAGTTGAAATTGAAGTTAAATTTGAAGTTGAACTTGAAGGTGAAGTTAAAGTTGAAATTAAGTTTGAAATTGTAGTTGATGTTGAAATTGAAGTTGAAATTGAAGTTGAAATTGGAATTGAAATTGAAGTTGAAATTGAAGTTGAAATTGAAGTTGAAATTGAACTTGAAAGTAAGTTGAAGTTGAAGTTGAAGTAAAGTTCAAGTTGATGTTAAGTTTGAAATTGAAGTCAAAATCGAAGTTAAAATTGAAGTCAAAATTGAAGTTAAAAGTGAAATTGAAATTGAAGTTAAGATTGAAGTTGAAATTGAAGTTAAAATTGAAGTTGAAATTGAAGTTGAAATTGACATTGAAATTGACATTGAAATTGAAGTTGAAATTGAAGTTGAAAGTGAAGTTGAAAGTGAAGTTGAAATTGAAGTTGAATTTGAAGTTGAAATTGAATTTGAAATTGAAGTTGAAATTGAAGTTGAAATTAAAGTTGAAATTGAAGTTGAAATTGAAGTTGAAATTGAAGTTAAAATTGAAGTTGAAATTGAAGTTGAAATTAAAGTTGAAATTGAAGTTGAAATTGAAGTTGAAATTGAAGTTGAAATTGAAGTTGAAATTGAAGTTGAAATTGAAGTTGAAATTGAAGTTAAATTTGAAGTTGAACTTGAAGGTGAAGTTGAAGTTGAAATTAAGTTTGAAATTGTAGTTGATGTTGAAATTGAAGTTGTAATTGAAGTTGAAATTAAAGTTGGAATTGAAGTTGAAATTGAAGTTGAACTTGAAGTTGAAATTGAAGTTAAAATTGAAGTTTAAGTTTAAATTGTGGTTAAAGTTTAAGTTTAAGTTGAATTTTAAGTTAAACTTGAAGGTGAAGTTGAAGTTGAAGTTAAGTTTGAAGTTGAAATTGAAGTTGAATTTGAAGTTGAAATTGAAGTTAAAATTGAAGTTGAATTTGAAGTTGAAATTGAAGTTAAAATTGAAGTTGAATTTGAAGTTGAAATTGAAGTTAAAATTGAAGTTGAAATTGAAGTTGAAATTGGAATTGAAATTGAAGTTGAAATTGAAGTTGAAATTGAAGTTGAAATTGAAGTTGAAATTGAAGTTGAAATTGAACTTGAAAGTAAGTTGAAGTTGAAGTTGAAGTAAAGTTCAAGTTGATGTTAAGTTTGAAATTGAAGTTAAAGTTAAGATTGAAGTTGAAATTGAAGTTAAAATTGAAGTTGAAATTGAAGTTGAAATGGACATTGAAATTGACATTGAAATTGAAGTTGAAATTGAAGTTGAAAGTCAAGTTGAAAGTGAAGTTGAAATTGAAGTTGAATTTGAAGTTGAAATTGAATTTGAAATTGAAGTTGAAATTGAAGTTGAAATTGAAGTTGAAATTGAAGTTGATATTGAAGTTGAAATTGAAGTTGAAATTGAAGTTGAAATTGAAGTTGAAATTGAAGTTGAAATTAAAGTTGAAATTGAAGTTGAAATTGAAGTTGAAGTTGAATTTGAAATTGAAGTTAAAATTTAAGTTTATGTTTAAGTTGTGGTTAAAGTTGAAATTTAAGTTGAATTTTAAGTTAAACTTGAAGATGAAGTTGAAGTTGAAGTTAAGTTTGAAGTTGAAATTGAAGTTGAATTTGAAGTTGAAATTGAAGTTGAAATTGAAGTTGAAATTGAAGTTGAAATTGGAGTTGAAATTAAAGTTGAAATTGAAATTGAAGTTGAAATTGAAGTTGAAATTGAAATTGAAATTGAAGTTGAAATTGAAGTTGAAATTGAAGTTGAAATTGGAGTTGAAATTGAAGTTGAAATTGAAGTTGAATTTGAAAGTTGAAACTGAAATTGAAGTTGAAATTGAAGTTAAAATTGAAGTTTAAGTTTAATTGAAGTTAAAGTTGAAGATGAATTTGAAGTTGAACTTGAAAGTGAAGTTGAAGTTGAAGTTGAAGTTAAGTTGAAGATGAATTTGAAGTTGAACTTGAAAGTGAAGTTGAAGTTAAAGTTGAAGTTAAGTTGAAGTTGAAATTGAAGTTGAAAGTGAAATTGATATTGAAGTTGAAATTGAAGTTGAAATTGAAGTTGATATTGATATTGAAATTTAAGTTGTAATTAAAGTTCAAGTTGAAGTTAAGTTGAAGATGAATTTGAAGTTAAAATTGAAGTTGAAACTGAAGTTGAAATTGAAGTTGAAATTGAAGTTGAAATTGAAGTTGAAATTGAAGTTGAAATTGAAATTGATATTGAAGTTGAAATTGAAGTTGAAATTGAAGTTGATATTGAAGTTGATATTGATATTGAAATTTAAGTTGTAATTAAAGTTCAAGTTGAAGTTAAGTTGAAGATGAATTTGAAGTTGAAATTGAAGTTGAAACTGAAGTTGATATTGATATTGAAATTTAAGTTGTAATTAAAGTTCAAGTTGAAGTTAAGTTGAAGATGAATTTGAAGTTGAAATTGAAGTTGAAACTGAAGTTGAAATTGAAGTTGAAATTGAAGTTGAAATTGAAGTTGAAATTGAAGTTGAAATTGAAGTTGATATTGATATTGAAATTTAAGTTGTAATTAAAGTTCAAGTTGAAGTTAAGTTGAAGATGAATTTGAAGTTGAAATTGAAGTTGAAACTGAAGTTGAAATTGAAGTTGAAATTGAAGTTGAAATTGAAGTTGAAATTGAAGTTGAAATTGAAATTGAAATTTAAGTTGTAATTAAAGTTCAAGTTGAAGTTAAGTTGAAGATGAATTTGAAGTTGAAATTGAAGTTGAAACTGAAGTTGAAATTGAAGTTGAAATTGAAGTTGAAGTTGAAACTGAAGTTGAAATTGAAATTGATATTGAAGTTGAAATTGAAGTTGAAATTGAAGTTGATATTGATATTGAAATTTAAGTTGTAATTAAAGTTCAAGTTGAAGTTAAGTTGAAGATGAATTTGAAGTTGAAATTGAAGTTGAAACTGAAGTTGAAATTGAAGTTGAAATTGAAGTTGAAATTGAAGTTGAAATTGAAGTTGAAATTGAAGTTGAAATTGAAGTTGAATTTGAAGTTGAAGTTGAAGTTGAATTTGAAGTTGAATTTGAAGTTGAATTTGAAGTTGAACTTGAAAGTGAAGTTGAAGTTGAAGTTAAGTTCAAGTTCAAGTTAAAATTGAAATTGAAATTGAAGTTGAAATTGAAGTTGCAATTGAAGTTGAAATTAAAGTTGAAATTGAAGTTGAAACTGAAGTTGAAATTGAAGTTGAAATTGAAGTTGAATTTGAAGTTGAAATTGAAATTGAACTTGAAGTTGAAATTGAAGTTGAAGTTGAAGTTGAATTTAAGTTGAAGTTCAAGTTAAGTTTGAATATTGAAGTTGAAGTTGTAATTGAAGTTGAAATTGAAGTTGAAATTGAAGTTGAAATTGAAGTTAAATTTGAAGTTGAAATTGAAGTTGAAATTGAAGTTGAAATTGAAGTTGAAATTGAAGTTGAATTTGAAGTTGAAGTTGAAGTTGAATTTGAAGTTGAAATTGAATTTGAAATTGAAGTTGAAATTGAAGTTGAAATTGAAGTTGAAACTGAAGTTGAAATTGAAATTGAAATTGAAGTTGAAATTGAAGTTGAAATTGAAGTTGAAATTGAACTTGAAAGTAAGTTGAAGTTGAAGTTGAAGTAAAGTTCAAGTTGATGTTAAGTTTGAAATTGAAGTCAAAATCGAAGTTAAAATTGAAGTCAAAATTGAAGTTAAAAGTGAAATTGAAATTGAAGTTAAGATTGAAGTTGAAATTGAAGTTAAAATTGAAGTTGAAATTGAAGTTGAAATTGACATTGAAATTGACATTGAAATTGAAGTTGAAATTGAAGTTGAAAGTGAAGTTGAAATTGAAGTTGAAATTGAAGTTAAATTTGAAGTTGAAATTGAAGTTGAAATTGAAGTTGAAATTGAAGTTGAAATTGAAGTTGAATTTGAAGTTGAAGTTGAAGTTGAATTTGAAGTTGAAATTGAATTTGAAATTGAAGTTGAAATTGAAGTTGAAATTGAAGTTGAAACTGAAGTTGAAATTGAAATTGAAATTGAAGTTGAAATTGAAGTTGAAATTGAAGTTGAAATTGAACTTGAAAGTAAGTTGAAGTTGAAGTTGAAGTAAAGTTCAAGTTGATGTTAAGTTTGAAATTGAAGTCAAAATCGAAGTTAAAATTGAAGTCAAAATTGAAGTTAAAAGTGAAATTGAAATTGAAGTTAAGATTGAAGTTGAAATTGAAGTTAAAATTGAAGTTGAAATTGAAGTTGAAATTGACATTGAAATTGACATTGAAATTGAAGTTGAAATTGAAGTTGAAATTGAAGTTAAATTTGAAGTTGAAATTGAAGTTGAAATTGAAGTTGAAATTGAAGTTGAAATTGAAGTTGAATTTGAAGTTGAAGTTGAAGTTGAATTTGAAGTTGAAATTGAATTTGAAATTGAAGTTGAAATTGAAGTTGAAATTGAAGTTGAAACTGAAGTTGAAATTGAAATTGAAATTGAAGTTGAAATTGAAGTTGAAATTGAAGTTGAAATTGAACTTGAAAGTAAGTTGAAGTTGAAGTTGAAGTAAAGTTCAAGTTGATGTTAAGTTTGAAATTGAAGTCAAAATCGAAGTTAAAATTGAAGTCAAAATTGAAGTTAAAAGTGAAATTGAAATTGAAGTTAAGATTGAAGTTGAAATTGAAGTTAAAATTGAAGTTGAAATTGAAGTTGAAATTGACATTGAAATTGACATTGAAATTGAAGTTGAAATTGAAGTTGAAAGTGAAGTTGAAATTGAAGTTGAAATTGAAGTTAAATTTGAAGTTGAAATTGAAGTTGAAATTGAAGTTGAAATTGAAGTTGAAATTGAAGTTGAATTTGAAGTTGAAGTTGAAGTTGAATTTGAAGTTGAAATTGAATTTGAAATTGAAGTTGAAATTGAAGTTGAAATTGAAGTTGAAACTGAAGTTGAAATTGAAATTGAAATTGAAGTTGAAATTGAAGTTGAAATTGAAGTTGAAATTGAACTTGAAAGTAAGTTGAAGTTGAAGTTGAAGTAAAGTTCAAGTTGATGTTAAGTTTGAAATTGAAGTCAAAATCGAAGTTAAAATTGAAGTCAAAATTGAAGTTAAAAGTGAAATTGAAATTGAAGTTAAGATTGAAGTTGAAATTGAAGTTAAAATTGAAGTTGAAATTGAAGTTGAAATTGACATTGAAATTGACATTGAAATTGAAGTTGAAATTGAAGTTGAAAGTGAAGTTGAAAGTGAAGTTGAAATTGAAGTTGAATTTGAAGTTGAAATTGAATTTGAAATTGAAGTTGAAATTGAAGTTGAAATTAAAGTTGAAATTGAAGTTGAAATTGAAGTTGAAATTGAAGTTAAAATTGAAGTTGAAATTGAAGTTGAAATTAAAGTTGAAATTGAAGTTGAAATTGAAGTTGAAATTGAAGTTGAAATTGAAGTTGAAATTGAAGTTGAAATTGAAGTTGAAATTGAAGTTAAATTTGAAGTTGAACTTGAAGGTGAAGTTGAAGTTGAAATTAAGTTTGAAATTGTAGTTGATGTTGAAATTGAAGTTGTAATTGAAGTTGAAATTAAAGTTGGAATTGAAGTTGAAATTGAAGTTGAACTTGAAGTTGAAATTGAAGTTAAAATTGAAGTTTAAGTTTAAATTGTGGTTAAAGTTTAAGTTTAAGTTGAATTTTAAGTTAAACTTGAAGGTGAAGTTGAAGTTGAAGTTAAGTTTGAAGTTGAAATTGAAGTTGAATTTGAAGTTGAAATTGAAGTTAAAATTGAAGTTGAATTTGAAGTTGAAATTGAAGTTAAAATTGAAGTTGAAATTGAAGTTGAAATTGGAATTGAAATTGAAGTTGAAATTGAAGTTGAAATTGAAGTTGAAATTGAAGTTGAAATTGAAGTTGAAATTGAACTTGAAAGTAAGTTGAAGTTGAAGTTGAAGTAAAGTTCAAGTTGATGTTAAGTTTGAAATTGAAGTTGAAGTTGAAATTGAAGTCGAAATCGAAGTTAAAATTGAAGTCAAAATTGAAGTTAAAAGTGAAATTGAAATTGAAGTTAAGATTGAAGTTGAAATTGAAGTTAAAATTGAAGTTGAAATTGAAGTTGAAATGGACATTGAAATTGACATTGAAATTGAAGTTGAAATTGAAGTTGAAAGTCAAGTTGAAAGTGAAGTTGAAATTGAAGTTGAATTTGAAGTTGAAATTTAATTTGAAATTGAAGTTGAAATTGAAGTTGAAATTGAAGTTGAAATTGAAGTTGATATTGAAGTTAAAATTGAAGTTGAAATTGAAGTTGAAATTGAAGTTGAAATTGAAGTTGAAATTGAAGTTGAAATTGAAGTTAAGTTTGAAGTTGAAATTGAAGTTGAATTTGAAGTTGAAATTGAAGTTGAAATTGAAGTTGAAATTGAAGTTAAAATTGGAGTTGAAATTACAGTTGAAATTGAAATTGAAGTTGAAATTGAAGTTGAAATTGAAGTTGAAATTGAAGTTGAAATTGAAGTTGAAATTGAAGTTGAAATTGAAGTTGAAATTTGAGTTGAAATTGAAGTTGAAATTGAAGTTGAATTTGAAAGTTGAAATTGAAGTTGAAATTGAAGTTGAAATTGAAGTTGAAATTGAAGTTGAAATTGAAGTTGAAATTGAAGTTGAAATTGAAGTTAAATTTGAAGTTGAACTTGAAGGTGAAGTTGAAGTTGAAATTAAGTTTGAAATTGTAGTTGATGTTGAAATTGAAGTTGAAATTGAAGTTGAAATTGGAATTGAAATTGAAGTTGAAATTGAAGTTGAAATTGAAGTTAAAATTGAACTTGAAAGTAATTTGAAGTTGAAGTTGAAGTAAAGTTCAAGTTGATGTTAAGTTTGAAATTGAAGTTGAAGTTGAAATTGAAGTCAAAATCGAAGTTAAAATTGAAGTCAAAATTGAAGTTAAAAGTGAAATTGAAATTGAAGTTAAGATTGAAGTTGAAATTGAAGTTAAAATTGAAGTTGAAATTGAAGTTGAAATTGACATTGAAATTGACATTGAAATTGAAGTTGAAATTGAAGTTGAAAGTGAAGTTGAAAGTGAAGTTGAAAGTGAAGTTGAAATTGAAGTTGAATTTGAAGTTGAAATTGAATTTGAAATCGAAGTTGAAATTGAAGTTGAAATTAAAGTTGAAATTGAAGTTGAAATTGAAGTTGAAATTGAAGTTAAAATTGAAGTTGACATTGAAGTTGAAATTAAAGTTGAAATTGAAGTTGAAATTGAAGTTGAAATTGAAGTTGAAATTGAAGTTGAAATTGAAGTTAAATTTGAAGTTGAACTTGAAGGTGAAGTTAAAGTTGAAATTAAGTTTGAAATTGTAGTTGATGTTGAAATTGAAGTTGAAATTGAAGTTGAAATTGGAATTGAAATTGAAGTTGAAATTGAAGTTGAAATTGAAGTTGAAATTGAACTTGAAAGTAAGTTGAAGTTGAAGTTGAAGTAAAGTTCAAGTTGATGTTAAGTTTGAAATTGAAGTCAAAATCGAAGTTAAAATTGAAGTCAAAATTGAAGTTAAAAGTGAAATTGAAATTGAAGTTAAGATTGAAGTTGAAATTGAAGTTAAAATTGAAGTTGAAATTGAAGTTGAAATTGACATTGAAATTGACATTGAAATTGAAGTTGAAATTGAAGTTGAAAGTGAAGTTGAAAGTGAAGTTGAAATTGAAGTTGAATTTGAAGTTGAAATTGAATTTGAAATTGAAGTTGAAATTGAAGTTGAAATTAAAGTTGAAATTGAAGTTGAAATTGAAGTTGAAATTGAAGTTAAAATTGAAGTTGAAATTGAAGTTGAAATTAAAGTTGAAATTGAAGTTGAAATTGAAGTTGAAATTGAAGTTGAAATTGAAGTTGAAATTGAAGTTGAAATTGAAGTTGAAATTGAAGTTAAATTTGAAGTTGAACTTGAAGGTGAAGTTGAAGTTGAAATTAAGTTTGAAATTGTAGTTGATGTTGAAATTGAAGTTGTAATTGAAGTTGAAATTAAAGTTGGAATTGAAGTTGAAATTGAAGTTGAACTTGAAGTTGAAATTGAAGTTAAAATTGAAGTTTAAGTTTAAATTGTGGTTAAAGTTTAAGTTTAAGTTGAATTTTAAGTTAAACTTGAAGGTGAAGTTGAAGTTGAAGTTAAGTTTGAAGTTGAAATTGAAGTTGAATTTGAAGTTGAAATTGAAGTTAAAATTGAAGTTGAATTTGAAGTTGAAATTGAAGTTAAAATTGAAGTTGAAATTGAAGTTGAAATTGGAATTGAAATTGAAGTTGAAATTGAAGTTGAAATTGAAGTTGAAATTGAAGTTGAAATTGAACTTGAAAGTAAGTTGAAGTTGAAGTTGAAGTAAAGTTCAAGTTGATGTTAAGTTTGAAATTGAAGTTGAATTTGAAAGTTGAAATTGAAGTTGAAATTGAAGTTGAAATTGAAGTTGAAATTGAAGTTGAAATTGAAGTTGAAATTGAAGTTGAAATTGAAGTTAAATTTGAAGTTGAACTTGAAGGTGAAGTTGAAGTTGAAATTAAGTTTGAAATTGTAGTTGATGTTGAAATTGAAGTTGAAATTGAAGTTGAAATTGGAATTGAAATTGAAGTTGAAATTGAAGTTGAAATTGAAGTTAAAATTGAACTTGAAAGTAATTTGAAGTTGAAGTTGAAGTAAAGTTCAAGTTGATGTTAAGTTTGAAATTGAAGTTGAAGTTGAAATTGAAGTCAAAATCGAAGTTAAAATTGAAGTCAAAATTGAAGTTAAAAGTGAAATTGAAATTGAAGTTAAGATTGAAGTTGAAATTGAAGTTAAAATTGAAGTTGAAATTGAAGTTGAAATTGACATTGAAATTGACATTGAAATTGAAGTTGAAATTGAAGTTGAAAGTGAAGTTGAAAGTGAAGTTGAAAGTGAAGTTGAAATTGAAGTTGAATTTGAAGTTGAAATTGAATTTGAAATCGAAGTTGAAATTGAAGTTGAAATTAAAGTTGAAATTGAAGTTGAAATTGAAGTTGAAATTGAAGTTAAAATTGAAGTTGACATTGAAGTTGAAATTAAAGTTGAAATTGAAGTTGAAATTGAAGTTGAAATTGAAGTTGAAATTGAAGTTGAAATTGAAGTTAAATTTGAAGTTGAACTTGAAGGTGAAGTTAAAGTTGAAATTAAGTTTGAAATTGTAGTTGATGTTGAAATTGAAGTTGAAATTGAAGTTGAAATTGGAATTGAAATTGAAGTTGAAATTGAAGTTGAAATTGAAGTTGAAATTGAACTTGAAAGTAAGTTGAAGTTGAAGTTGAAGTAAAGTTCAAGTTGATGTTAAGTTTGAAATTGAAGTCAAAATCGAAGTTAAAATTGAAGTCAAAATTGAAGTTAAAAGTGAAATTGAAATTGAAGTTAAGATTGCAGTTGAAATTGAAGTTAAAATTGAAGTTGAAATTGAAGTTGAAATTGACATTGAAATTGACATTGAAATTGAAGTTGAAATTGAAGTTGAAAGTGAAGTT
Source organism: Brachycybe producta (assembly GCA_036925085.1). Classification (NCBI taxonomy): domain Eukaryota; kingdom Metazoa; phylum Arthropoda; class Diplopoda; order Playtdesmida; family Andrognathidae; genus Brachycybe; species Brachycybe producta. Next base: position 15,076 of record JAUPFP010000205.1, read on the forward strand.
GAAAGTGAAGTTGAAATTGAAGTTGAATTTGAAGTTGAAATTGAATTTGAAATTGAAGTTGAAATTGAAGTTGAAATTAAAGTTGAAATTGAAGTTGAAATTGAAGTTGAAATTGAAGTTAAAATTGAAGTTGAAATTGAAGTTGAAATTAAAGTTGAAATTGAAGTTGAAATTGAAGTTGAAATTGAAGTTGAAATTGAAGTTGAAATTGAAGTTGAAATTGAAGTTGAAATTGAAGTTAAATTTGAAGTTGAACTTGAAGGTGAAGTTGAAGTTGAAATTAAGTTTGAAATTGTAGTTGATGTTGAAATTGAAGTTGTAATTGAAGTTGAAATTAAAGTTGGAATTGAAGTTGAAATTGAAGTTGAACTTGAAGTTGAAATTGAAGTTAAAATTGAAGTTTAAGTTTAAATTGTGGTTAAAGTTTAAGTTTAAGTTGAATTTTAAGTTAAACTTGAAGGTGAAGTTGAAGTTGAAGTTAAGTTTGAAGTTGAAATTGAAGTTGAATTTGAAGTTGAAATTGAAGTTAAAATTGAAGTTGAATTTGAAGTTGAAATTGAAGTTAAAATTGAAGTTGAAATTGAAGTTGAAATTGGAATTGAAATTGAAGTTGAAATTGAAGTTGAAATTGAAGTTGAAATTGAAGTTGAAATTGAACTTGAAAGTAAGTTGAAGTTGAAGTTGAAGTAAAGTTCAAGTTGATGTTAAGTTTGAAATTGAAGTTAAAGTTGAAATTGAAGTCGAAATCGAAGTTAAAATTGAAGTCAAAATTGAAGTTAAAAGTGAAATTGAAATTGAAGTTAAGATTGAAGTTGAAATTGAAGTTAAAATTGAAGTTGAAATTGAAGTTGAAATGGACATTGAAATTGACATTGAAATTGAAGTTGAAATTGAAGTTGAAAGTCAAGTTGAAAGTGAAGTTGAAATTGAAGTTGAATTTGAAGTTGAAATTGAATTTGAAATTGAAGTTGAAATTGAAGTTGAAATTGAAGTTGAAATTGAAGTTGATATTGAAGTTAAAATTGAAGTTGAAATTGAAGTTGAAATTGAAGTTGAAATTGAAGTTGAAATTGAAGTTGAAATTGAAGTTGAAATTGAAGTTGAAATTGAAGTTGAAATTGAAGTTGAAATTAAAGTTGAAATTGAAGTTGAAATTGAAGTTGAAGTTGAATTTGAAATTGAACTTGAAAGTAAGTTGAAGTTGAAGTTGAAGTAAAGTTCAAGTTGATGTTAAGTTTGAAATTGAAGTCAAAATCGAAGTTAAAATTGAAGTCAAAATTGAAGTTAAAAGTGAAATTGAAATTGAAGTTAAGATTGAAGTTGAAATTGAAGTTAAAATTGAAGTTGAAATTGAAGTTGAAATTGACATTGAAATTGACATTGAAATTGAAGTTGAAATTGAAGTTGAAAGTGAAGTTGAAAGTGAAGTTGAAATTGAAGTTGAATTTGAAGTTGAAATTGAATTTGAAATTGAAGTTGAAATTGAAGTTGAAATTAAAGTTGAAATTGAAGTTGAAATTGAAGTTGAAATTGAAGTTAAAATTGAAGTTGAAATTGAAGTTGAAATTAAAGTTGAAATTGAAGTTGAAATTGAAGTTGAAATTGAAGTTGAAATTGAAGTTGAAATTGAAGTTGAAATTGAAGTTGAAATTGAAGTTAAATTTGAAGTTGAACTTGAAGGTGAAGTTGAAGTTGAAATTAAGTTTGAAATTGTAGTTGATGTTGAAATTGAAGTTGTAATTGAAGTTGAAATTAAAGTTGGAATTGAAGTTGAAATTGAAGTTGAACTTGAAGTTGAAATTGAAGTTAAAATTGAAGTTTAAGTTTAAATTGTGGTTAAAGTTTAAGTTTAAGTTGAATTTTAAGTTAAACTTGAAGGTGAAGTTGAAGTTGAAGTTAAGTTTGAAGTTGAAATTGAAGTTGAATTTGAAGTTGAAATTGAAGTTAAAATTGAAGTTGAATTTGAAGTTGAAATTGAAGTTAAAATTGAAGTTGAAATTGAAGTTGAAATTGGAATTGAAATTGAAGTTGAAATTGAAGTTGAAATTGAAGTTGAAATTGAAGTTGAAATTGAACTTGAAAGTAAGTTGAAGTTGAAGTTGAAGTAAAGTTCAAGTTGATGTTAAGTTTGAAATTGAAGTTAAAGTTGAAATTGAAGTCGAAATCGAAGTTAAAATTGAAGTCAAAATTGAAGTTAAAAGTGAAATTGAAATTGAAGTTAAGATTGAAGTTGAAATTGAAGTTAAAATTGAAGTTGAAATTGAAGTTGAAATGGACATTGAAATTGACATTGAAATTGAAGTTGAAATTGAAGTTGAAAGTCAAGTTGAAAGTGAAGTTGAAATTGAAGTTGAATTTGAAGTTGAAATTGAATTTGAAATTGAAGTTGAAATTGAAGTTGAAATTGAAGTTGAAATTGAAGTTGATATTGAAGTTAAAATTGAAGTTGAAATTGAAGTTGAAATTGAAGTTGAAATTGAAGTTGAAATTGAAGTTGAAATTGAAGTTGAAATTGAAGTTGAAATTGAAGTTGAAATTGAAGTTGAAATTGAAGTTGAAATTAAAGTTGAAATTGAAGTTGAAATTGAAGTTGAAGTTGAATTTGAAATTGAAGTTAAAATTTAAGTTTATGTTTAAGTTGTGGTTAAAGTTGAAATTTAAGTTGAATTTTAAGTTAAACTTGAAGATGAAGTTGAAGTTGAAGTTAAGTTTGAAGTTGAAATTGAAGTTGAATTTGAAGTTGAAATTGAAGTTGAAATTGAAGTTGAAATTGAAGTTGAAATTGGAGTTGAAATTAAAGTTGAAATTGAAATTGAAGTTGAAATTGAAGTTGAAATTGAAATTGAAATTGAAGTTGAAATTGAAGTTGAAATTGAAGTTGAAATTGGAGTTGAAATTGAAGTTGAAATTGAAGTTGAATTTGAAAGTTGATACTGAAATTGAAGTTGAAATTGAAGTTAAAATTGAAGTTTAAGTTTAATTGAAGTTAAAGTTGAAGATGAATTTGAAGTTGAACTTGAAAGTGAAGTTGAAGTTGAAGTTGAAGTTAAGTTGAAGATGAATTTGAAGTTGAACTTGAAAGTGAAGTTGAAGTTAAAGTTGAAGTTAAGTTGAAGTTGAAATTGAAGTTGAAAGTGAAATTGATATTGAAGTTGAAATTGAAGTTGAAATTGAAGTTGATATTGATATTGAAATTTAAGTTGTAATTAAAGTTCAAGTTGAAGTTAAGTTGAAGATGAATTTGAAGTTAAAATTGAAGTTGAAACTGAAGTTGAAATTGAAGTTGAAATTGAAGTTGAAATTGAAGTTGAAATTGAAGTTGAAATTGAAATTGATATTGAAGTTGAAATTGAAGTTGAAATTGAAGTTGATATTGAAGTTGATATTGATATTGAAATTTAAGTTGTAATTAAAGTTCAAGTTGAAGTTAAGTTGAAGATGAATTTGAAGTTGAAATTGAAGTTGAAACTGAAGTTGATATTGATATTGAAATTTAAGTTGTAATTAAAGTTCAAGTTGAAGTTAAGTTGAAGATGAATTTGAAGTTGAAATTGAAGTTGAAACTGAAGTTGAAATTGAAGTTGAAATTGAAGTTGAAATTGAAGTTGAAATTGAAGTTGAAATTGAAGTTGATATTGATATTGAAATTTAAGTTGTAATTAAAGTTCAAGTTGAAGTTAAGTTGAAGATGAATTTGAAGTTGAAATTGAAGTTGAAACTGAAGTTGAAATTGAAGTTGAAATTGAAGTTGAAATTGAAGTTGAAATTGAAGTTGAAATTGAAATTGAAATTTAAGTTGTAATTAAAGTTCAAGTTGAAGTTAAGTTGAAGATGAATTTGAAGTTGAAATTGAACTTGAAAGTAAGTTGAAGTTGAAGTTGAAGTAAAGTTCAAGTTGATGTTAAGTTTGAAATTGAAGTTAAAGTTGAAATTGAAGTCGAAATCGAAGTTAAAATTGAAGTCAAAATTGAAGTTAAAAGTGAAATTGAAATTGAAGTTAAGATTGAAGTTGAAATTGAAGTTAAAATTGAAGTTGAAATTGAAGTTGAAATGGACATTGAAATTGACATTGAAATTGAAGTTGAAATTGAAGTTGAAAGTCAAGTTGAAAGTGAAGTTGAAATTGAAGTTGAATTTGAAGTTGAAATTGAATTTGAAATTGAAGTTGAAATTGAAGTTGAAATTGAAGTTGAAATTGAAGTTGATATTGAAGTTAAAATTGAAGTTGAAATTGAAGTTGAAATTGAAGTTGAAATTGAAGTTGAAATTGAAGTTGAAATTGAAGTTGAAATTGAAGTTGAAATTGAAGTTGAAATTGAAGTTGAAATTAAAGTTGAAATTGAAGTTGAAATTGAAGTTGAAGTTGAATTTGAAATTGAAGTTAAAATTTAAGTTTATGTTTAAGTTGTGGTTAAAGTTGAAATTTAAGTTGAATTTTAAGTTAAACTTGAAGATGAAGTTGAAGTTGAAGTTAAGTTTGAAGTTGAAATTGAAGTTGAATTTGAAGTTGAAATTGAAGTTGAAATTGAAGTTGAAATTGAAGTTGAAATTGGAGTTGAAATTAAAGTTGAAATTGAAATTGAAGTTGAAATTGAAGTTGAAATTGAAATTGAAATTGAAGTTGAAATTGAAGTTGAAATTGAAGTTGAAATTGGAGTTGAAATTGAAGTTGAAATTGAAGTTGAATTTGAAAGTTGAAACTGAAATTGAAGTTGAAATTGAAGTTAAAATTGAAGTTTAAGTTTAATTGAAGTTAAAGTTGAAGATGAATTTGAAGTTGAACTTGAAAGTGAAGTTGAAGTTGAAGTTGAAGTTAAGTTGAAGATGAATTTGAAGTTGAACTTGAAAGTGAAGTTGAAGTTAAAGTTGAAGTTAAGTTGAAGTTGAAATTGAAGTTGAAAGTGAAATTGATATTGAAGTTGAAATTGAAGTTGAAATTGAAGTTGATATTGATATTGAAATTTAAGTTGTAATTAAAGTTCAAGTTGAAGTTAAGTTGAAGATGAATTTGAAGTTAAAATTGAAGTTGAAACTGAAGTTGAAATTGAAGTTGAAATTGAAGTTGAAATTGAAGTTGAAATTGAAGTTGAAATTGAAATTGATATTGAAGTTGAAATTGAAGTTGAAATTGAAGTTGATATTGAAGTTGATATTGATATTGAAATTTAAGTTGTAATTAAAGTTCAAGTTGAAGTTAAGTTGAAGATGAATTTGAAGTTGAAATTGAAGTTGAAACTGAAGTTGATATTGATATTGAAATTTAAGTTGTAATTAAAGTTCAAGTTGAAGTTAAGTTGAAGATGAATTTGAAGTTGAAATTGAAGTTGAAACTGAAGTTGAAATTGAAGTTAAAATTGAAGTTGAAATTGAAGTTGAAATTGAAGTTGAAATTGAAGTTGATATTGATATTGAAATTTAAGTTGTAATTAAAGTTCAAGTTGAAGTTAAGTTGAAGATGAATTTGAAGTTGAAATTGAAGTTGAAACTGAAGTTGAAATTGAAGTTGAAATTGAAGTTGAAATTGAAGTTGAAATTGAAGTTGAAATTGAAATTGAAATTTAAGTTGTAATTAAAGTTCAAGTTGAAGTTAAGTTGAAGATGAATTTGAAGTTGAAATTGAAGTTGAAACTGAAGTTGAAATTGAAGTTGAAATTGAAGTTGAAGTTGAAACTGAAGTTGAAATTGAAATTGATATTGAAGTTGAAATTGAAGTTGAAATTGAAGTTGATATTGATATTGAAATTTAAGTTGTAATTAAAGTTCAAGTTGAAGTTAAGTTGAAGATGAATTTGAAGTTGAAATTGAAGTTGAAACTGAAGTTGAAATTGAAGTTGAAATTGAAGTTGAAATTGAAGTTGAAATTGAAGTTGAAATTGAAGTTGAAATTGAAATTGAAATTGAAGTTGAAATTAAAGTTCAAATTGAAGTTGAAATTGAAGTTGAAATTGAAGTTGAAATTGAAGTTGAAATTGAAGTTGAAATTGAATTTGAAACTGAAGTTGAAATTGAAGTTGAAACTGAAGTTGAAATTGAAATTGAAATTGAAATTGAAATTGAAGTTAAAATTGAAGTTGAAAATGAAGTTGAAATTGAAGTTGAAATTGAAGTTTAAGTTGAATTTGAAATTAAGTTAATATTGAAGTTGAAATTGAAGTTGATATTGAAGTTGAAATTGAAGTTGAAATTGAAGTTGAAATTGAAGTTGAAATTGAAGTTGAAATTGAAGTTGAAATTGAAGTTGAAATTGAAGTTAAAATTGAAGTTGAAATTGAAGTTGAAATTGAAGTTGAAATTGAAGTTGAAATTGAAATTGAAGTTGAAATTGAAGTTGAAATTGAAATTAAAATTGAAGTTTAAGTTTAATTGAAGTTAAAGTTGAAGATGAATTTGAAGTTGAACTTGAAAGTGAAGTTGAAGTTAAGTTGAAGTTGAAGTTAAGTTTGAAATTGAAGTTGAAGTTGAATTTGAAGTTAAAATTGAAGTTGAATTTGAAGTTGAAATTGAAGTTGAAATTGAAGTTGAAATTGAAGTTGAAATTGAAGTTGAAATTGAAGTTGCTATTGAAGTTGAAATTGAAGTTGAAATTGAAGTTGAAATTGAAGTTAAAATTGAAGTTGAAACTGAAGTTGAAATTGAAATTGAAATTGAAGTTAAAATTGAAGTTGAAATTGAAGTTGAAATTGAAGTTGAAATTGAAGTTGAAATTGAAGTTAAAATTGAAGTTAAAATTGAAGTTGAAATTGAAGTTGAAATTGAAGTTGAAATTGAAGTTAAAATTGAAGTTGAATTTGAAGTTGAAGTTGAAGTTGAATTTGAAGTTGAACTTGAAAGTGAAGTTGAAGTTGAAGTTGAAGTTAAGTTGAAGTTCAAGTTAAGTTTGAATATTTAAGTTGAAGTTGTAATTGAAGTTGAAATTGAAGTTGAAATTCAAGTTAAAATTGAAATTGAAATTGAAGTTGAAATTGATGTTGCAATTGTAGTTGAAATTGAAGTTGAAATTGAATTTGAAATTGAAGTTGAAATTGAAGTTGAAATTGAAGTTGAAACTGAAGTTGAAATTGAAATTAAAATTGAAGTTGAAATTAAAGTTGAAATTGAAGTTGAAATTGAAGATGAAATTGAAGTTGAAATTGAAGTTGAAATTGAAGTTGAAATTGAAGTTGAAATTGAAGTTAAAATTGAAGTTGAAATTGAAGTTGAAATTGAAGTTGAAATTGAAGTTAAAATTGAAGTTGAATTTGAAGTTGAATTTGAAGTTGAACTTGAAAGTAAAGTTGAAGTTGAAGTTGAAGTTAAGTTGAAGTTCAAGTTAAGTTTGAATATTGAAGTTGAAGTTGTAATTGAAGTTGAAACTGAAGTTGAAATTAAAATTGAAATTGAAGTTGAAATTGAAGTTGAAATTGAAGTTGAAATTGAAGATGAAATTGAAATTGAAATTGAAGTTGAAATTGAAGTTGAAATTGAAGTTGAAATTGAAGTTAAACTTGAAGTTGAAATTGAAGTTGAAATTGAAGTTGAAATTGAAGTTGAAATTGAATTTGAAACTGAAGTTGAAATTGAAGTTGAAACTGAAGTTGAAATTGAAATTGAAATTGAAATTGAAATTGAAGTTAAAATTGAAGTTGAAAATGAAGTTGAAATTGAAGTTGAAATTGAAATTTAAGTTTAGTTGAAGTTAAAGTTGAAGATGAATTTGAAGTTGAACTTGAAAGTGAAGTTGAAGTTGAAGTTGAAGTTGAAATTGAAGTTTAAGTTGAATTTGAAATTAAGTTAATATTGAAGTTGAAATTGAAGTTGATATTGAAGTTGAAATTGAAGTTGAAATTGAAGTTGAAATTGAAGTTGAAATTGAAGTTGAAATTGAAGTTGAAATTGAAGTTAAAATTGAAGTTGAAATTGAAGTTGAAATTGAAGTTGAAATTGAAGTTGAAATTGAAATTGAAGTTGAAATTGAAGTTGAAATTGAAATTAAAATTGAAGTTTAAGTTTAATTGAAGTTAAAGTTGAAGATGAATTTGAAGTTGAACTTGAAAGTGAAGTTGAAGTTAAGTTGAAGTTGAAGTTAAGTTTGAAATTGAAGTTGAAGTTGAATTTGAAGTTAAAATTGAAGTTGAATTTGAAGTTGAAATTGAAGTTGAAATTGAAGTTGAAATTGAAGTTGAAATTGAAGTTGAAATTGAAGTTGCTATTGAAGTTGAAATTGAAGTTGAAATTGAAGTTGAAATTGAAGTTAAAATTGAAGTTGAAACTGAAGTTGAAATTGAAATTGAAATTGAAGTTAAAATTGAAGTTGAAATTGAAGTTGAAATTGAAGTTGAAATTGAAGTTGAAATTGAAGTTAAAATTGAAGTTAAAATTGAAGTTGAAATTGAAGTTGAAATTGAAGTTGAAATTGAAGTTAAAATTGAAGTTGAATTTGAAGTTGAAGTTGAAGTTGAATTTGAAGTTGAACTTGAAAGTGAAGTTGAAGTTGAAGTTGAAGTTAAGTTGAAGTTCAAGTTAAGTTTGAATATTTAAGTTGAAGTTGTAATTGAAGTTGAAATTGAAGTTGAAATTCAAGTTAAAATTGAAATTGAAATTGAAGTTGAAATTGATGTTGCAATTGTAGTTGAAATTGAAGTTGAAATTGAATTTGAAATTGAAGTTGAAATTGAAGTTGAAATTGAAATTGAAATTAAAATTGAAGTTGAAATTAAAGTTGAAATTGAAGTTGAAATTGAAGATGAAATTGAAGTTGAAATTGAAGTTGAAATTGAAGTTGAAATTGAAGTTGAAATTGAAGTTAAAATTGAAGTTGAAATTGAAGTTGAAATTGAAGTTGAAATTGAAGTTAAAATTGAAGTTGAATTTGAAGTTGAATTTGAAGTTGAACTTGAAAGTAAAGTTGAAGTTGAAGTTGAAGTTAAGTTGAAGTTCAAGTTAAGTTTGAATATTGAAGTTGAAGTTGTAATTGAAGTTGAAACTGAAGTTGAAATTAAAATTGAAATTGAAGTTGAAATTGAAGTTGAAATTGAAGTTGAAATTGAAGTTGAAATTGAAGTTGAAATTGAAGTTAAAATTGAAGTTGAATTTGAAGTTGAATTTGAAGTTGAACTTGAAAGTGAAGTTGAAGTTGAAGTTGAAGTTAAGTTGAAGTTCAAGATAAGTTTGAATATTGAAGTTGAAGTTGTAATTGAAGTTGAAATTGAAGTTGAAATTGAAGTTGAAATTGAAGTTAAATTTGAAGTTGAAATTGAAGTTGAAATTGAAGTTGAAATTGAAGTTAAAATTGAAGTTGAATTTGAAGTTGAATTTGAAGTTGAACTTGAAAGTGAAGTTGAAGTTGAAGTTGAAGTTAAGTTGAAGTTCAAGATAAGTTTGAATATTGAAGTTGAAGTTGTAATTGAAGTTGAAATTGAAGTTGAAATTGAAGTTGAAATTGAAGTTGAAATTGAAGTTAAAATTGAAGTTGAATTTGAAGTTGAATTTGAAGTTGAACTTGAAAGTGAAGTTGAAGTTGAAGTTGAAGTTAAGTTGAAGTTCAAGATAAGTTTGAATATTGAAGTTGAAGTTGTAATTGAAGTTGAAATTGAAGTTGAAATTGAAGTTGAAATTGAAGTTAAATTTGAAGTTGAAATTGAAGTTGAAATTGAAGTTGAAATTGAAGTTGAAATTGAAGTTGAATTTGAAGTTGAAGTTGAAGTTGAAGTTGAATTTGAAGTTGAAATTGAAGTTGAAATTGAAGTTGAAATTGAAGTTAAAATTGAAGTTGAAATTGAAGTTGAAATTGAAGTTGGAATTGAAGTTGAAATTGAAGTTGAATTTGAAGTTGAAGTTGAAGTTGAATTTGAAGTTGAATTTGAAGTTGAACTTGAAAGTGAAGTTGAAGTTGAAGTTAAGTTCAAGTTCAAGTTAAAATTGAAATTGAAATTGAAGTTGAAATTGAAGTTGCAATTGAATTTGAAATTAAAGTTGAAATTGAAGTTGAAACTGAAGTTGAAATTGAAGTTGAAATTGAAGTTGAATTTGAAGTTGAAATTGAAATTGAAATTGAACTTGAAGTTGAAATTGAAGTTGAAGTTGAAGTTGAATTTAAGTTGAAGTTCAACTTAAGTTTGAATATTGAAGTTGAAGTTGTAATTGAAGTTGAAATTGAAGATGAAATTGAAATTGAAATTGAAGTTGAAATTGAAGTTGAAATTGAAGTTGAAATTGAAGTTAAAATTGAAGTTGAAATTGAAGTTGAAATTGAAGTTGAAATTGAAGTTAAAATTGAAGTTGAATTTGAAGTTGAATTTGAAGTTGAACTTGAAAGTGAAGTTGAAGTTGAAGTTGAAGTTAAGTTGAAGTTCAAGTTAAGTTTGAATATTGAAGTTGAAGTTGTAATTGAAGTTGAAATTGAAGTTGAAATTGAAGTTGAAATTGAAGTTAAATTTGAAGTTGAAATTGAAGTTGAAATTGAAGTTGAAATTGAAGTTGAAATTGAAGTTGAATTTGAAGTTGAAGTTGAAGTTGAATTTGAAGTTGAAATTGAAGTTGAAATTGAAGTTGAAATTGAAGTTGAAATTGAAGTTAAAATTGAAGTTGAATTTGAAGTTGAAGTTGAAGTTGAATTTGAAGTTGAACTTGAAAGTGAAGTTGAAGTTGAAGTTGAAGTTAAGTTGAAGTTCAAGTTAAGTTTGAATATTTAAGTTGAAGTTGTAATTGAAGTTGAAATTGAAGTTGAAATTCAAGTTAAAATTGAAGTTGAAATTGAAGTTGAAATTGAAGTTGAAATTGAAGTTGAAATTGAAGTTAAAATTGAAGTTGAATTTGAAGTTGAATTTGAAGTTGAACTTGAAAGTGAAGTTGAAGTTGAAGTTGAAGTTAAGTTGAAGTTCAAGTTAAGTTTGAATATTGAAGTTGAAGTTGTAATTGAAGTTGAAATTGAAGTTGAAATTGAAGTTGAAATTGAAGTTAAATTTGAAGTTGAAATTGAAGTTGAAATTGAAGTTGAAATTGAAGTTGAAATTGAAGTTGAATTTGAAGTTGAAGTTGAAGTTGAAATTGAAGTTGAAATTGAAGTTAAAATTGAAGTTGAAATTGAAGTTGAAATTGAAGTTGAAATTGAAGTTAAAATTGAAGTTGAATTTGAAGTTGATTGAGAAGTTGAACTTGAAAGTGAAGAGTTGAAGTTGAAGTTGAAGTTAGTTGAAGTTCAAGATAAGTTTGAATATTGAAGTTGAAGTTGTAATTGAAGTTGAAATTGAAGTTAAAATTGAAGTTGAAATTGAAGTTAAATTTGAAGTTGAAATTGAAGTTGAAATTGAAGTTGAAATTGAAGTTGAAATTGAAGTTGAATTTGAAGTTGAAGTTGAAGTTGAAGTTGAATTTGAAGTTGAAATTGAAGTTGAAATTGAAGTTGAAATTGAAGTTAAAATTGAAGTTGAAATTGAAGTTGAAATTGAAGTTGGAATTGAAGTTGAAATTGAAGTTGAATTTGAAGTTGAAGTTGAAGTTGAATTTGAAGTTGAATTTGAAGTTGAACTTGAAAGTGAAGTTGAAGTTGAAGTTAAGTTCAAGTTCAAGTTAAAATTGAAATTGAAATTGAAGTTGAAATTGAAGTTGCAATTGAAGTTGAAATTAAAGTTGAAATTGAAGTTGAAACTGAAGTTGAAATTGAAGTTGAAATTGAAGTTGAATTTGAAGTTGAAATTGAAATTGAAATTGAACTTGAAGTTGAAATTGAAGTTGAAGTTGAAGTTGAATTTAAGTTGAAGTTCAAGTTAAGTTTGAATATTGAAGTTGAAGTTGTAATTGAAGTTGAAATTGAAGATGAAATTGAAATTGAAATTGAAGTTGAAATTGAAGTTGAAATTGAAGTTGAAATTGAAGTTAAAATTGAAGTTGAAATTGAAGTTGAAATTGAAGTTGAAATTGAAGTTAAAATTGAAGTTGAATTTGAAGTTGAATTTGAAGTTGAACTTGAAAGTGAAGTTGAAGTTGAAGTTGAAGTTAAGTTGAAGTTCAAGTTAAGTTTGAATATTGAAGTTGAAGTTGTAATTGAAGTTGAAATTGAAGTTGAAATTGAAGTTGAAATTGAAGTTAAATTTGAAGTTGAAATTGAAGTTGAAATTGAAGTTGAAATTGAAGTTGAAATTGAAGTTGAATTTGAAGTTGAAGTTGAAGTTGAATTTGAAGTTGAAATTGAAGTTGAAATTGAAGTTGAAATTGAAGTTGAAATTGAAGTTAAAATTGAAGTTGAATTTGAAGTTGAAGTTGAAGTTGAATTTGAAGTTGAACTTGAAAGTGAAGTTGAAGTTGAAGTTGAAGTTAAGTTGAAGTTCAAGTTAAGTTTGAATATTTAAGTTGAAGTTGTAATTGAAGTTGAAATTGAAGTTGAAATTCAAGTTAAAATTGAAGTTGAAATTGAAGTTGAAATTGAAGTTGAAATTGAAGTTGAAATTGAAGTTAAAATTGAAGTTGAATTTGAAGTTGAATTTGAAGTTGAACTTGAAAGTGAAGTTGAAGTTGAAGTTGAAGTTAAGTTGAAGTTCAAGTTAAGTTTGAATATTGAAGTTGAAGTTGTAATTGAAGTTGAAATTGAAGTTGAAATTGAAGTTGAAATTGAAGTTAAATTTGAAGTTGAAATTGAAGTTGAAATTGAAGTTGAAATTGAAGTTGAAATTGAAGTTGAATTTGAAGTTGAAGTTGAAGTTGAAATTGAAGTTGAAATTGAAGTTAAAATTGAAGTTGAAATTGAAGTTGAAATTGAAGTTGAAATTGAAGTTAAAATTGAAGTTGAATTTGAAGTTGAATTTGAAGTTGAACTTGAAAGTGAAGTTGAAGTTGAAGTTGAAGTTAAGTTGAAGTTCAAGATAAGTTTGAATATTGAAGTTGAAGTTGTAATTGAAGTTGAAATTGAAGTTGAAATTGAAGTTGAAATTGAAGTTAAATTTGAAGTTGAAATTGAAGTTGAAATTGAAGTTGAAATTGAAGTTGAAATTGAAGTTGAATTTGAAGTTGAAGTTGAAGTTGAAGTTGAATTTGAAGTTGAAATTGAAGTTGAAATTGAAGTTGAAATTGAAGTTAAAATTGAAGTTGAAATTGAAGTTGAAATTGAAGTTGGAATTGAAGTTGAAATTGAAGTTGAATTTGAAGTTGAAGTTGAAGTTGAATTTGAAGTTGAATTTGAAGTTGAACTTGAAAGTGAAGTTGAAGTTGAAGTTAAGTTCAAGTTCAAGTTAAAATTGAAATTGAAATTGAAGTTGAAATTGAAGTTGCAATTGAAGTTGAAATTAAAGTTGAAATTGAAGTTGAAACTGAAGTTGAAATTGAAGTTGAAATTGAAGTTGAATTTGAAGTTGAAATTGAAATTGAAATTGAACTTGAAGTTGAAATTGAAGTTGAAGTTGAAGTTGAATTTAAGTTGAAGTTCAAGTTAAGTTTGAATATTGAAGTTGAAGTTGTAATTGAAGTTGAAATTGAAGATGAAATTGAAATTGAAATTGAAGTTGAAATTGAAGTTGAAATTGAAGTTGAAATTGAAGTTAAAATTGAAGTTGAAATTGAAGTTGAAATTGAAGTTGAAATTGAAGTTAAAATTGAAGTTGAATTTGAAGTTGAATTTGAAGTTGAACTTGAAAGTGAAGTTGAAGTTGAAGTTGAAGTTAAGTTGAAGTTCAAGTTAAGTTTGAATATTGAAGTTGAAGTTGTAATTGAAGTTGAAATTGAAGTTGAAATTGAAGTTGAAATTGAAGTTAAATTTGAAGTTGAAATTGAAGTTGAAATTGAAGTTGAAATTGAAGTTGAAATTGAAGTTGAATTTGAAGTTGAAGTTGAAGTTGAATTTGAAGTTGAAATTGAAGTTGAAATTGAAGTTGAAATTGAAGTTGAAATTGAAGTTAAAATTGAAGTTGAATTTGAAGTTGAAGTTGAAGTTGAATTTGAAGTTGAACTTGAAAGTGAAGTTGAAGTTGAAGTTGAAGTTAAGTTGAAGTTCAAGTTAAGTTTGAATATTTAAGTTGAAGTTGTAATTGAAGTTGAAATTGAAGTTGAAATTCAAGTTAAAATTGAAATTGAAATTGAAGTTGAAATTGATGTTTCAATTGTAGTTGAAATTGAAGTTGAAATTGAATTTGAAATTGAAGTTGAAATTGAAGTTGAAATTGAAGTTGAAACTGAAGTTGAAATTGAAATTGAAATTGAAGTTGAAATTGAAGTTGAAATTGAAGTTGAAATTGAAGATGAAATTGAAGTTGAAATTGAAGTTGAAATTGAAGTTGAAATTGAAGTTGAAATTGAAGTTAAAATTGAAGTTGAAATTGAAGTTGAAATTGAAGTTGAAATTGAAGTTAAAATTGAAGTTGAATTTGAAGTTGAATTTGAAGTTGAACTTGAAAGTGAAGTTGAAGTTGAAGTTGAAGTTAAGTTGAAGTTGAAGTTAAGTTTGAATATTGAAGTTGAAGTTGTAATTGAAGTTGAAACTGAAGTTGAAATTGAAATTGAAGTTGAAATTGAAGTTGAAATTGAAGTTGAAATTGAAGATGAAATTGAAATTGAAATTGAAATTGAAGTTGAAATTGAAGTTGAAATTGAAGTTGAAATTGAAGTTAAAATTGAAGTTGAAATTGAAGTTGAAATTAAAGTTGAAATTGAAGTTAAAATTGAAGTTGAATTTGAAGTTGAATTTGAAGTTGAAGTTAAGTTGAAGTTCAAGTTAAGTTTGAATATTGAAGTTGAAGTTGTAATTGAAGTTGAAATTGAAGTTGAAATTGAAGTTGAAATTGAAGTTAAATTTGAAGTCGAAATTGAAGTTGAAATTGAAGTTGAAATTGAAGTTGAAATTGAAGTTAAAATTGAAGTTGAAATTGAAGTTGAAATTGAAGTTGGAATTGAAGTTGAAATTGAAGTTGAATTTGAAGTTGAAGTTGAAGTTGAATTTGAAGTTGAATTTGAAGTTGAACTTGAAAGTGAAGTTGAAGTTGAAGTTGAAGTTAAGTTCAAGTTCAAGTTAAGTTTGAATATTGAAGTTGAAGTTGTAATTGAAGTTGAAATTAAAGTTGAAATTGAAGTTGAAATTGAAGTTAAATTTGAAGTTGAAGTTGAAGTTGAAGTTGAATTTGAAGTTGAAATTGAAGTTGAAATTGAAGTTGAAATTGAAGTTGAAATTGAAGTTAAAATTGAAGTTGAATTTGAAGTTGAAGTTGAAGTTGAATTTGAAGTTGAACTTGAAAGTGAAGTTGAAGTTGAAGTTGAAGTTAAGTTGAAGTTCAAGTTAAGTTTGAATATTTAAGTTGAAGTTGTAATTGAAGTTGAAATTGAAGTTGAAATTCAAGTTAAAATTGAAATTGAAATTGAAGTTGAAATTGATGTTGCAATTGTAGTTGAAATTGAAGTTGAAATTGAATTTGAAATTGAAGTTGAAATTGAAGTTGAAATTGAAGTTGAAACTGAAGTTGAAATTGAAATTGGAATTGAAGTTGAAATTGAAGTTGAAATTGAAGTTGAAATTGAAGATGAAATTGAAGTTGAAATTGAAGTTGAAATTGAAGTTGAAATTGAAGTTAAAATTGAAGTTGAAATTGAAGTTGAAATTGAAGTTGAAATTGAAGTTAAAATTGAAGTTGAATTTGAAGTTGAATTTGAAGTTGAACTTGAAAGTGAAGTTGAAGTTAAGTTTAAATATTGAAGTTGAAGTTGTAATTGAAGTTGAAACTGAAGTTGAAATTGAAATTGAAGTTGAAATTGAAGTTGAAATTGAAGTTGAAATTGAAGTTGAAATTGAAGTTGAAATTGAAGATGAAATTGAAATTGAAATTGAAGTTGAAATTGAAGTTGAAATTGAAGTTGAAATTGAAGTTAAAATTGAAGTTGAAATTGAAGTTGAAATTGAAGTTGAAATTGAAGTTGGAATTGAAGTTGAAATTGAAGTTGAATTTGAAGTTGAAGTTGAAGTTGAATTTGAAGTTGAATTTGAAGTTGAACTTGAAAGTGAAGTTGAATTTGAAGTTGAAGTTAAGTTGAAGTTCAAGTTAAGTTTGAATATTGAAGTTGAAGTTGTAATTGAAGTTGAAATTGAAGTTGAAATTGAAGTTGAAATTGAAGTTAAATTTGAAGTTGAAATTGAAGTTGAAATTGAAGTTGAAATTGAAGTTGAAATTGAAGTTAAAATTGAAGTTGAAATTGAAGTTGAAATTGAAGTTGAAATTGAAGTTGGAATTGAAGTTGAAATTGAAGTTGAATTTGAAGTTGAAGTTGAAGTTGAATTTGAAGTTGAATTTGAAGTTGAACTTGAAAGTGAAGTTGAAGTTGAAGTTGAAGTTAAGTTCAAGTTCAAGTTAAAATTGAAATTGAAATTGAAGTTGAAATTGAAGTTGCAATTGAAGTTGAAATTGAAGTTGAAATTGAAGTTGAAATTAAAGTTGAAATTGAAGTTAAAATTGAAGTTGAAATTGAAGTTGAAATTGAAGTTGAAATTGAAGTTAAAATTGAAGTTGAATTTGAAGTTGAATTTGAAGTTGAACTTGAAAGTGAAGTTGAAGTTGAAGTTGAAGTTAAGTTGAAGTTCAAGATAAGTTTGAATATTGAAGTTGAAGTTGTAATTGAAGTTGAAATTGAAGTTGAAATTGAAGTTGAAATTGAAGTTAAATTTGAAGTTGAAATTGAAGTTGAAATTGAAGTTGAAATTGAAGTTGAAATTGAAGTTGAATTTGAAGTTGAAGTTGAAGTTGAAGTTGAATTTGAAGTTGAAATTGAAGTTGAAATTGAAGTTGAAATTGAAGTTAAAATTGAAGTTGAAATTGAAGTTGAAATTGAAGTTGGAATTGAAGTTGAAATTGAAGTTGAATTTGAAGTTGAAGTTGAAGTTGAATTTGAAGTTGAATTTGAAGTTGAACTTGAAAGTGAAGTTGAAGTTGAAGTTAAGTTCAAGTTCAAGTTAAAATTGAAATTGAAATTGAAGTTGAAATTGAAGTTGCAATTGAAGTTGAAATTAAAGTTGAAATTGAAGTTGAAACTGAAGTTGAAATTGAAGTTGAAATTGAAGTTGAATTTGAAGTTGAAATTGAAATTGAAATTGAACTTGAAGTTGAAATTGAAGTTGAAGTTGAAGTTGAATTTAAGTTGAAGTTCAAGTTAAGTTTGAATATTGAAGTTGAAGTTGTAATTGAAGTTGAAATTGAAGATGAAATTGAAATTGAAATTGAAGTTGAAATTGAAGTTGAAATTGAAGTTGAAATTGAAGTTAAAATTGAAGTTGAAATTGAAGTTGAAATTGAAGTTGAAATTGAAGTTAAAATTGAAGTTGAATTTGAAGTTGAATTTGAAGTTGAACTTGAAAGTGAAGTTGAAGTTGAAGTTGAAGTTAAGTTGAAGTTCAAGTTAAGTTTGAATATTGAAGTTGAAGTTGTAATTGAAGTTGAAATTGAAGTTGAAATTGAAGTTGAAATTGAAGTTAAATTTGAAGTTGAAATTGAAGTTGAAATTGAAGTTGAAATTGAAGTTGAAATTGAAGTTGAATTTGAAGTTGAAGTTGAAGTTGAATTTGAAGTTGAAATTGAAGTTGAAATTGAAGTTGAAATTGAAGTTGAAATTGAAGTTAAAATTGAAGTTGAATTTGAAGTTGAAGTTGAAGTTGAATTTGAAGTTGAACTTGAAAGTGAAGTTGAAGTTGAAGTTGAAGTTAAGTTGAAGTTCAAGTTAAGTTTGAATATTTAAGTTGAAGTTGTAATTGAAGTTGAAATTGAAGTTGAAATTCAAGTTAAAATTGAAATTGAAATTGAAGTTGAAATTGATGTTTCAATTGTAGTTGAAATTGAAGTTGAAATTGAATTTGAAATTGAAGTTGAAATTGAAGTTGAAATTGAAGTTGAAACTGAAGTTGAAATTGAAATTGAAATTGAAGTTGAAATTGAAGTTGAAATTGAAGTTGAAATTGAAGATGAAATTGAAGTTGAAATTGAAGTTGAAATTGAAGTTGAAATTGAAGTTGAAATTGAAGTTAAAATTGAAGTTGAAATTGAAGTTGAAATTGAAGTTGAAATTGAAGTTAAAATTGAAGTTGAATTTGAAGTTGAATTTGAAGTTGAACTTGAAAGTGAAGTTGAAGTTGAAGTTGAAGTTAAGTTGAAGTTGAAGTTAAGTTTGAATATTGAAGTTGAAGTTGTAATTGAAGTTGAAACTGAAGTTGAAATTGAAATTGAAGTTGAAATTGAAGTTGAAATTGAAGTTGAAATTGAAGATGAAATTGAAATTGAAATTGAAATTGAAGTTGAAATTGAAGTTGAAATTGAAGTTGAAATTGAAGTTAAAATTGAAGTTGAAATTGAAGTTGAAATTGAAGTTGAAATTGAAGTTAAAATTGAAGTTGAAATTGAAGTTGAAATTGAAGTTGGAATTGAAGTTGAAATTGAAGTTGAATTTGAAGTTGAAGTTGAAGTTGAATTTGAAGTTGAATTTGAAGTTGAACTTGAAAGTGAAGTTGAAGTTGAAGTTGAAGTTAAGTTCAAGTTCAAGTTAAGTTTGAATATTGAAGTTGAAGTTGTAATTGAAGTTGAAATTGAAGTTGAAATTGAAGTTGAAATTGAAGTTAAATTTGAAGTTGAAGTTGAAGTTGAAGTTGAATTTGAAGTTGAACTTGAAAGTGAAGTTGAATTTGAAGTTGAAGTTAAGTTGAAGTTCAAGTTAAGTTTGAATATTGAAGTTGAAGTTGTAATTGAAGTTGAAATTGAAGTTGAAATTGAAGTTGAAATTGAAGTTAAATTTGAAGTCGAAATTGAAGTTGAAATTGAAGTTGAAATTGAAGTTGAAATTGAAGTTAAAATTGAAGTTGAAATTGAAGTTGAAATTGAAGTTGGAATTGAAGTTGAAATTGAAGTTGAATTTGAAGTTGAAGTTGAAGTTGAATTTGAAGTTGAATTTGAAGTTGAACTTGAAAGTGAAGTTGAAGTTGAAGTTGAAGTTAAGTTCAAGTTCAAGTTAAGTTTGAATATTGAAGTTGAAGTTGTAATTGAAGTTGAAATTGAAGTTGAAATTGAAGTTGAAATTGAAGTTAAATTTGAAGTTGAAGTTGAAGTTGAAGTTGAATTTGAAGTTGAAATTGAAGTTGAAATTGAAGTTGAAATTGAAGTTGAAATTGAAGTTAAAATTGAAGTTGAATTTGAAGTTGAAGTTGAAGTTGAATTTGAAGTTGAACTTGAAAGTGAAGTTGAAGTTGAAGTTGAAGTTAAGTTGAAGTTCAAGTTAAGTTTGAATATTTAAGTTGAAGTTGTAATTGAAGTTGAAATTGAAGTTGAAATTCAAGTTAAAATTGAAATTGAAATTGAAGTTGAAATTGATGTTGCAATTGTAGTTGAAATTGAAGTTGAAATTGAATTTGAAATTGAAGTTGAAATTGAAGTTGAAATTGAAGTTGAAACTGAAGTTGAAATTGAAATTGGAATTGAAGTTGAAATTGAAGTTGAAATTGAAGTTGAAATTGAAGATGAAATTGAAGTTGAAATTGAAGTTGAAATTGAAGTTGAAATTGAAGTTAAAATTGAAGTTGAAATTGAAGTTGAAATTGAAGTTGAAATTGAAGTTAAAATTGAAGTTGAATTTGAAGTTGAATTTGAAGTTGAACTTGAAAGTGAAGTTGAAGTTGAAGTTGAAGTTAAGTTGAAGTTGAAGTTAAGTTTAAATATTGAAGTTGAAGTTGTAATTGAAGTTGAAACTGAAGTTGAAATTGAAATTGAAGTTGAAATTGAAGTTGAAATTGAAGTTGAAATTGAAGTTGAAATTGAAGATGAAATTGAAATTGAAATTGAAGTTGAAATTGAAGTTGAAATTGAAGTTGAAATTGAAGTTAAAATTGAAGTTGAAATTGAAGTTGAAATTGAAGTTGAAATTGAAGTTAAAATTGAAGTTGAATTTGAAGTTGAATTTGAAGTTGAACTTGAAAGTGAAGTTGAATTTGAAGTTGAAGTTAAGTTGAAGTTCAAGTTAAGTTTGAATATTGAAGTTGAAGTTGTAATTGAAGTTGAAATTGAAGTTGAAATTGAAGTTGAAATTGAAGTTAAATTTGAAGTTGAAATTGAAGTTGAAATTGAAGTTGAAATTGAAGTTGAAATTGAAGTTAAAATTGAAGTTGAAATTGAAGTTGAAATTGAAGTTGAAATTGAAGTTGGAATTGAAGTTGAAATTGAAGTTGAATTTGAAGTTGAAGTTGAAGTTGAATTTGAAGTTGAATTTGAAGTTGAACTTGAAAGTGAAGTTGAAGTTGAAGTTGAAGTTAAGTTCAAGTTCAAGTTAAAATTGAAATTGAAATTGAAGTTGAAATTGAAGTTGCAATTGAAGTTGAAATTGAAGTTGAAATTGAAGTTGAAATTAAAGTTGAAATTGAAGTTGAAACTGAAGTTGAAATTGAAGTTGAAATTGAAGTTGAAATTGAAGTTGAATTTGAAGTTGAAATTGAAATTGAAATTGAACTTGAAGTTGAAATTGAAGTTGAAGTTGGAGTTGAATTTAAGTTGAAGTTCAAGTTAAGTTTGAATATTGAAGTTGAAGTTGTAATTGAAGTTGAAATTGAATTTGAAATTCAAGTTAAAATTGAAATTGAAATTGAAGTTGAAATTGAAGTTGAAATTGAAGTTGAAATTGAAGTTGAAATTGAAGTTGAAATTGAAGTTGAAATTGAAGTTGAAATTGAAGTTGAAATTGAAGTTGAAATTGAAGTTGAAATTGAAGTTGAAATTGAAGTTGAAATTGAAGTTGAAATTGGAGTTGAAATTGAAGTTGAAATTGAAGTTGAAATTGAAGTTGAAATTGAAGTTAAAATTGAAGTTGAAATTGAAGTTAAAATTGAAGTTGAAATTGAAGTTAAAATTGAAGTTGAATTTGAAGTTGAAGTTGAAGTTGAATTTGAAGTTGAACTTGAAAGTGAAGTTGAAGTTGAAGTTGAAGTTAAGTTGAAGTTCAAGTTAAAATTGAAATTGAAATTGAAGTTGAAATTGAAGTTGCAATTGAAGTTGAAATTGAAGTTGCTATTGAAGTTGAAATTGAAGTTGAAATTGAAGTTAAAATTGAAGTTGAAACTGAAGTTGAAATTGAAATTGAAATTGAAGTTAAAATTGAAGTTGAAATTGAAGTTGAAATTGAAGTTGAAATTGAACTTGAAAGTAAGTTGAAGTTGAAGTTGAAATAAAGTTCAAGTTGATGTTAAGTTTGAAATTGAAGTTGAAGTTGAAATTGAAGTTGAAATCGAAGTTAAAATTGAAGTCAAAATTGAAGTTAAAAGTGAAATTGAAATTGAAGTTAAGATTGAAGTTGAAATCGAAGTTAAAATTGAAGTTGAAATTGAAGTTGAAATTGAAGTTGAAATTGAAGTTGAAATTGAAGTTGCTATTGAAGTTGAATTTGAAGTTAAAATTGAAGTTGAATTTGAAGTTGAAATTGAAAGTGAAGTTGAAGTTAAGTTGAAGTTGAAGTTAAGTTTGAAATTGAAGTTGAAGTTGAATTTGAAGTTGAAATTGAAGTTGAAATTAAAGTTGAAATTTAAGTTGAAATTGAAGTTGAAATTGAAGTTGAAATTGAAGTTGAAATTGAAGTTGAAATTGAAGTTGAAATTGAAGTTGAAATTGAAGTTGAAATTGAAGTTAAAATTGAAGTTGAAATTGAAGTTGGAATTAAAGTTGAAATTGAAGTTGAAATTGAAGTTGAAATTGAAGTTGAAATTGAAGTTGAAATTGAAGTTGAAATTGAAGTTGAAATTGAAGTTGATATTGAAGTTAAAATTGAAGTTGAAATTGAAGTTGAAATTGAAGTTGAAATTGAAGTTGAAATTGAAGTTGAAATTGAAGTTGAAATTGAAGTTGAAATTGAAGTTGATATTGAAGTTAAAATTGAAGTTGAAATTGAAGTTAAATTTGAAGTTGAACTTGAAGGTGAAGTTGAAGTTGAAATTGAAGTTGAAATTGAAGTTGAAATTGAAGTTAAATTTGAAGTTGAACTTGAAGGTGAAGTTGAAGTTGAAATTAAGTTTGAAATTGTAGTTGATGTTGAAATTGAAGTTGAAATTGAAGTTGAAATTAAAGTTGAAATTGAAGTTGAAATTGAAGTTGAAAGTTGAAGTTGAAATTGAAGTTAAAATTGAAGTTTAAGTTTAAATTATGGTTAAAGTTTAAGTTTAAGTTGAATTTTAAGTTAAACTTGAAGGTGAAGTTGAAGTTGAAGTTAAGTTTGAAGTTGAAATCGAAGTTGAATTTGAAGTTGAAATTGAAGTTAAAATTGAAGTTGAATTTGAAGTTGAAATTGAAGTTAAAATTGAAGTTGAAATTGGAATTGAAATTGAAGTTGAAATTGAAGTTGAAATTGAAGTTGAAATTGAACTTGAAAGTAAGTTGAAGTTGAAGTTGAAATAAAGTTCAAGTTGATGTTAAGTTTGAAATTGAAGTTGAAGTTGAAATTGAAGTTGAAATCGAAGTTAAAATTGAAGTCAAAATTGAAGTTAAAAGTGAAATTGAAATTGAAGTTAAGATTGAAGTTGAAATCGAAGTTAAAATTGAAGTTGAAATTGAAGTTGAAATTGACATTGAAATTGACATTGAAATTGACATTGAAATTGACATTGAAATTGAAGTTGAAATTGAAGTTGAAAGTGAAGTTGAAAGTGAAGTTGAAATTGAAGTTGAAATTTAAGTTGAAATTGAATTTGAAATTGAAGTTGAAATTGAAGTTGAAATTAAAGTTGAAATTGAAGTTGAAATTGAAGTTGAAATTGAAGTTGAAATTGAAGTTGAAATTGAAGTTGAAATTGAAGTTGAAATTGAAGTTGAAATTGAAGTTGAAATTGAAGTTAAAATTGAAGTTGAAATTGAAGTTGGAATTAAAGTTGAAATTGAAGTTGAAATTGAAGTTGAAATTGAAGTTGAAATTGAAGTTGAAATTGAAGTTGAAATTGAAGTTGAAATTGAAGTTGATATTGAAGTTAAAATTGAAGTTGAAATTGAAGTTGAAATTGAAGTTGAAATTGAATTTGAAATTGAAGTTGAAATTGAAGTTGAAATTGAAGTTGAAATTGAAGTTAAATTTGAAGTTGAACTTGAAGGTGAAGTTGAAGTTGAAATTAAGTTTGAAATTGTAGTTGATGTTGAAATTGAAGTTAAAATTGAAGTTGAAATTAAAGTTGAAATTGAAGTTGAAATTGAAGTTGAAAGTTGAAGTTGAAATTGAAGTTAAAATTGAAGTTTAAGTTTAAATTATGTTTAAAGTTTAAGTTTAAGTTGAATTTTAAGTTAAACTTGAAGGTGAAGTTGAAGTTGAAGTTAAGTTTGAAGTTGAAATCGAAGTTGAATTTGAAGTTGAAATTGAAGTTAAAATTGAAGTTGAATTTGAAGTTGAAATTGAAGTTAAAATTGAAGTTGAAATTGAAGTTGAAATTGAAGTTGAAATTGAAGTTGAAATTGAAGTTGAAATTGAAGTTGAAATTGAAGTTGAAAGTTGAAGTTGAAATTGAAGTTAAAATTGAAGTTTAAGTTTAAATTATGGTTAAAGTTTAAGTTTAAGTTGAATTTTAAGTTAAACTTGAAGGTGAAGTTGAAGTTGAAGTTAAGTTTGAAGTTGAAATCGAAGTTGAATTTGAAGTTGAAATTGAAGTTAAAATTGAAGTTGAATTTGAAGTTGAAATTGAAGTTAAAATTGAAGTTGAAATTGAAGTTGAAATTGAAGTTGAAATTGAAGTTGAAATTGAAGTTGAAATTGAAGTTGAAATTGAAGTTGAAATTAAGTTTGAAATTGAAGTTGATGTTGAAATTGAAGTTGAAATTGAAGTTGGAATTAAAGTTGAAATTGAAGTTGAAATTGAAGTTGAAGTTGAATTTGAAATTGAAGTTAAAATTTAAGTTTATGTTTAAGTTGTGGTTAAAGTTGAAATTTAAGTTAAATTTTAAGTTAAACTTGAAGATGAAGTTGAAGTTGAAGTTAAGTTTGAAGTTGAAATTGAAGTTGAATTTGAAGTTGAAATTGAAGTTGAAATTGAAGTTGAAATTGAAGTTGAAATTGGAGTTGAAATTAAAGTTGAAATTGAAATTGAAGTTGAAATTGAAGTTGAAATTGAAATTGAAATTGAAGTTGAAATTGAAGTTGAAATTGAAGTTGAAATTGGAGTTGAAATTGAAGTTGAAATTGAAGTTGAATTTGAAAGTTGAAACTGAAATTGAAGTTGAAATTGAAGTTAAAATTGAAGTTTAAGTTTAATTGAAGTTAAAGTTGAAGATGAATTTGAAGTTGAACTTGAAAGTGAAGTTGAAGTTGAAGTTGAAGTTAAGTTGAAGATGAATTTGAAGTTGAACTTGAAAGTGAAGTTGAAGTTAAAGTTGAAGTTAAGTTGAAGTTGAAATTGAAGTTGAAAGTGAAATTGATATTGAAGTTGAAATTGAAGTTGAAATTGAAGTTGATATTGATATTGAAATTTAAGTTGTAATTAAAGTTCAAGTTGAAGTTAAGTTGAAGATGAATTTGAAGTTGAAATTGAAGTTGAAACTGAAGTTGAAATTGAAGTTGAAATTGAAGTTGAAATTGAAGTTGAAATTGAAGTTGAAATTGAAATTGATATTGAAGTTGAAATTGAAGTTGAAATTGAAGTTGATATTGAAGTTGATATTGATATTGAAATTTAAGTTGTAATTAAAGTTCAAGTTGAAGTCAAGTTGAAGATGAATTTGAAGTTGAAATTGAAGTTGAAACTGAAGTTGATATTGATATTGAAATTTAAGTTGTAATTAAAGTTCAAGTTGAAGTTAAGTTGAAGATGAATTTGAAGTTGAAATTGAAGTTGAAACTGAAGTTGAAATTGAAGTTGAAATTGAAGTTGAAATTGAAGTTGAAATTGAAGTTGAAATTGAAGTTGAAATTGAAGTTGAAATTGAAATTGAAATTTAAGTTGTAATTAAAGTTCAAGTTGAAGTTAAGTTGAAGATGAATTTGAAGTTGAAATTGAAGTTGAAACTGAAGTTGAAATTGAAGTTGAAATTGAAGTTGAAGTTGAAACTGAAGTTGAAATTGAAGTTGAAATTGAAATTGATATTGAAGTTGAAATTGAAGTTGAAATTGAAGTTGATATTGATATTGAAATTTAAGTTGTAATTAAAGTTCAAGTTGAAGTTAAGTTGAAGATGAATTTGAAGTTGAAATTGAAGTTGAAACTGAAGTTGAAATTGAAGTTGAAATTGAAGTTGAAATTGAAGTTGAAATTGAAGTTGAAATTGAAATTGAAATTGAAGTTGAAATTAAAGTTCAAATTGAAGTTGAAATTGAAGTTGAAATTGAAGTTGAAATTGAAGTTGAAATTGAATTTGAAACTGAAGTTGAAATTGAAGTTGAAACTGAAGTTGAAATTGAAATTGAAATTGAAGTTGAAATTGAAGTTAAAATTGAAGTTAAAATTGAAGTTGAAAATGAAGTTGAAATTGAAGTTGAAATTGAAATTTAAGTTTAGTTGAAGTTAAAGTTGAAGATGAATTTGAAGTTGAAATTGAAGTTGAAACTGAAGTTGAAATTGAAGTTGAAATTGAAGTTGAAATTGAAGTTGAAATTGAAGTTGAAATTGAAATTGAAATTGAAGTTGAAATTAAAGTTCAAATTGAAGTTGAAATTGAAGTTGAAATTGAAGTTGAAATTGAAGTTGAACTTGAAAGTGAAGTTGAAGTTGAAGTTGAAGTTGAAATTGAAGTTTAAGTTGAATTTGAAATTAAGTTAATATTGAAGTTGAAATTGAAGTTGATATTGAAGTTGAAATTGAAGTTGAAATTGAAGTTGAAATTGAAGTTGAAATTGAAGTTGAAATTGAAGTTGAAATTGAAGTTGAAATTGAAGTTGAAATTGAAGTTGAAGTTGAAATTGAAGTTGAAATTGAAATTAAAATTGAAGTTTAAGTTTAATTGAAGTTAAAGTTGAAGATGAATTTGAAGTTGAACTTGAAAGTGAAGTTGAAGTTAAGTTGAAGTTGAAGTTAAGTTTGAAATTGAAGTTGAAGTTGAATTTGAAGTTAAAATTGAAGTTGAATTTGAAGTTGAAATTGAAGTTGAAATTGAAGTTGAAATTGAAGTTGAAATTGAAGTTGAAATTGAAGTTGCTATTGAAGTTGAAATTGAAGTTGAAATTGAAGTTGAAATTGAAGTTAAAATTGAAGTTGAAACTGAAGTTGAAATTGAAATTGAAATTGAAGTTAAAATTGAAGTTGAAATTGAAGTTGAAATTGAAGTTGAAATTGAAGTTGAAATTGAAGTTAAAATTGAAGTTAAAATTGAAGTTGAAATTGAAGTTGAAATTGAAGTTGAAATTGAAGTTAAAATTGAAGTTGAATTTGAAGTTGAAGTTGAAGTTGAATTTGAAGTTGAACTTGAAAGTGAAGTTGAAGTTGAAGTTGAAGTTAAGTTGAAGTTCAAGTTAAGTTTGAATATTTAAGTTGAAGTTTTAATTGAAGTTGAAATTGAAGTTGAAATTCAAGTTAAAATTGAAATTGAAATTGAAGTTGAAATTGATGTTGCAATTGTAGTTGAAATTGAAGTTGAAATTGAATTTGAAATTGAAGTTGAAATTGAAGTTGAAATTGAAGTTGAAACTGAAGTTGAAATTGAAATTGAAATTGAAGTTGAAATTAAAGTTGAAATTGAAGTTGAAATTGAAGATAAAATTGAAGTTGAAATTGAAGTTGAAATTGAAGTTGAAATTGAAGTTGAAATTGAAGTTAAAATTGAAGTTGAAATTGAAGTTGAAATTGAAGTTGAAATTGAAGTTGAAATTGAAGTTAAAATTGAAGTTGAATTTGAAGTTGAATTTGAAGTTGAACTTGAAAGTAAAGTTGAAGTTGAAGTTGAAGTTAAGTTGAAGTTCAAGTTAAGTTTGAATATTGAAGTTGAAGTTGTAATTGAAGTTGAAACTGAAGTTGAAATTAAAATTGAAATTGAAGTTGAAATTGAAGTTGAAATTGAAGTTGAAATTGAAGATGAAATTGAAATTGAAATTGAAGTTGAAATTGAAGTTGAAATTGAAGTTGAAATTGAAGTTAAAATTGAAGTTGAAATTGAAGTTGAAATTGAAGTTGAAATTGAAGTTAAAATTGAAGTTGAATTTGAAGTTGAATTTGAAGTTGAACTTGAAAGTGAAGTTGAAGTTGAAGTTGAAGTTAAGTTGAAGTTCAAGATTAGTTTGAATATTGAAGTTGAAGTTGTAATTGAAGTTGAAATTGAAGTTGAAATTGAAGTTGAAATTGAAGTTAAATTTGAAGTTGAAATTGAAGTTGAAATTGAAGTTGAAATTGAAGTTGAAATTGAAGTTTAATTTGAAGTTGAAGTTGAAGTTGAAGTTGAATTTGAAGTTGAAATTGAAGTTGAAATTGAAGTTGAAATTGAAGTTAAAATTGAAGTTGAAATTGAAGTTGAAATTGAAGTTGGAATTGAAGTTGAAATTGAAGTTGAATTTGAAGTTGAAGTTGAAGTTGAATTTGAAGTTGAATTTGAAGTTGAATTTGAAGTTGAACTTGAAAGTGAAGTTGAAGTTGAAGTTAAGTTCAAGTTCAAGTTAAAATTGAAATTGAAATTGAAGTTGAAATTGAAGTTGCAATTGAAGTTGAAATTAAAGTTGAAATTGAAGTTGAAACTGAAGTTGAAATTGAAGTTGAAATTGAAGTTGAATTTGAAGTTGAAATTGAAATTGAACTTGAAGTTGAAATTGAAGTTGAAGTTGAAGTTGAAGTTAAGTTGAAGTTCAAGTTAAGTTTGAATATTGAAGTTGAAGTTGTAATTGAAGTTGAAATTGAAGTTGAAATTGAAGTTGAAATTGAAGCTAAATTTGAAGTTGAAATTGAAGTTGAAATTGAAGTTGAAATTGAAGTTGAAATTGAAGTTAAAATTGAAGTTGAAATTGAAGTTGAAATTGAAGTTGGAATTGAAGTTGAAATTGAAGTTGAATTTGAAGTTGAAGTTGAAGTTGAATTTGAAGTTGAATTTGAAGTTGAACTTGAAAGTGAAGTTGAAGTTGAAGTTGAAGTTAAGTTCAAGTTCAAGTTAAAATTGAAATTGAAATTGAAGTTGAAATTGAAGTTGCAATTGAAGTTGAAATTGAAGTTGAAATTGAAGTTGAAATTAAAGTTGAAATTGAAGTTGAAACTGAAGTTGAAATTGAAGTTGAAATTGAAGTTGAAATTGAAGTTGAAATTGAAGTTGAATTTGAAGTTGAAGTTGAAGTTGAATTTGAAGTTGAATTTGAAGTTGAATTTGAAGTTGAACTTGAAAGTGAAGTTGAAGTTGAAGTTAAGTTCAAGTTCAAGTTAAAATTGAAATTGAAATTGAAGTTGAAATTGAAGTTGCAATTGAAGTTGAAATTAAAGTTGAAATTGAAGTTGAAACTGAAGTTGAAATTGAAGTTGAAATTGAAGTTGAATTTGAAGTTGAAATTGAAATTGAACTTGAAGTTGAAATTGAAGTTGAAGTTGAAGTTGAATTTAAGTTGAAGTTCAAGTTAAGTTTGAATATTGAAGTTGAAGTTGTAATTGAAGTTGAAATTGAAGTTGAAATTGAAGTTAAAATTGAAGTTGAATTTGAAGTTGAATTTGAAGTTGAACTTGAAAGTGAAGTTGAAGTTGAAGTTGAAGTTAAGTTGAAGTTCAAGTTAAGTTTGAATATTGAAGTTGAAGTTGTAATTGAAGTTGAAATTGAAGTTGAAATTGAAGTTGAAATTGAAGTTAAATTTGAAGTTGAAATTGAAGTTGAAATTGAAGTTGAAATTGAAGTTGAAATTGAAGTTGAATTTGAAGTTGAAGTTGAAGTTGAATTTGAAGTTGAAATTGAATTTGAAATTGAAGTTGAAATTGAAGTTGAAATTGAAGTTGAAACTGAAGTTGAAATTGAAATTGAAATTGAAGTTGAAATTGAAGTTGAAATTGAAGTTGAAATTGAAGATGAAATTGAAGTTGAAATTGAAGTTGAAATTGAAGTTGAAATTGAAGTTGAAATTGAAGTTAAAATTGAAGTTGAAATTGAAGTTGAAATTGAAGTTGAAATTGAAGTTGAAATTGAAGTTAAAATTGAAGTTGAATTTGAAGTTGAATTTGAAGTTGAACTTGAAAGTGAAGTTGAAGTTGAAGTTGAAGTTAAGTTGAAGTTGAAGTTAAGTTTGAATATTGAAGTTGAAGTTGTAATTGAAGTTGAAACTGAAGTTGAAATTGAAATTGAAGTTGAAATTGAAGTTGAAATTGAAGTTGAAATTGAAGATGAAATTGAAATTGAAATTGAAGTTGAAATTGAAGTTGAAATTGAAGTTGAAATTGAAGTTAAAATTGAAGTTGAAATTGAAGTTGAAATTGAAGTTGAAATTGAAGTTAAAATTGAAGTTGAATTTGAAGTTGAATTTGAAGTTGAACTTGAAAGTGAAGTTGAATTTGAAGTTGAAGTTAAGTTGAAGTTCAAGTTAAGTTTGAATATTGAAGTTGAAGTTGTAATTGAAGTTGAAATTGAAGTTGAAATTGAAGTTGAAATTGAAGCTAAATTTGAAGTTGAAATTGAAGTTGAAATTGAAGTTGAAATTGAAGTTGAAATTGAAGTTAAAATTGAAGTTGAAATTGAAGTTGAAATTGAAGTTGGAATTGAAGTTGAAATTGAAGTTGAATTTGAAGTTGAAGTTGAAGTTGAATTTGAAGTTGAATTTGAAGTTGAACTTGAAAGTGAAGTTGAAGTTGAAGTTGAAGTTGAAGTTAAGTTCAAGTTCAAGTTAAAATTGAAATTGAAATTGAAGTTGAAATTGAAGTTGCAATTGAAGTTGAAATTGAAGTTGAAATTGAAGTTGAAATTAAAGTTGAAATTGAAGTTGAAACTGAAGTTGAAATTGAAGTTGAAATTGAAGTTGAAATTGAAGTTGAAATTGAAGTTGAATTTGAAGTTGAAATTGAAATTGAAATTGAACTTGAAGTTGAAATTGAAGTTGAAGTTGAAGTTGAATTTAAGTTGAAGTTCAAGTTAAGTTTGAATATTGAAGTTGAAGTTGTAATTGAAGTTGAAGTTGAATTTGAAATTCAAGTTAAAGTTGAAATTGAAATTGAAGTTGAAATTGAAGTTGAAATTGAAGTTGAAATTGAAGTTGAAATTGAAGTTGAATTTGAAGTTGAAGTTGAAGTTGAAGTTGAATTTGAAGTTGAAATTGAAGTTGAAATTGAAGTTGAAATTGAAGTTAAAATTGAAGTTGAAATTGAAGTTGAAATTGAAGTTGGAATTGAAGTTGAAATTGAAGTTGAATTTGAAGTTGAAGTTGAAGTTGAATTTGAAGTTGAATTTGAAGTTGAACTTGAAAGTGAAGTTGAAGTTGAAGTTAAGTTCAAGTTCAAGTTAAAATTGAAATTGAAATTGAAGTTGAAATTGAAGTTGCAATTGAAGTTGAAATTAAAGTTGAAATTGAAGTTGAAACTGAAGTTGAAATTGAAGTTGAAATTGAAGTTGAATTTGAAGTTGAAATTGAAATTGAAATTGAACTTGAAGTTGAAATTGAAGTTGAAGTTGAAGTTGAATTTAAGTTGAAGTTCAAGTTAAGTTTGAATATTGAAGTTGAAGTTGTAATTGAAGTTGAAATTGAAGATGAAATTGAAATTGAAATTGAAGTTGAAATTGAAGTTGAAATTGAAGTTGAAATTGAAGTTAAAATTGAAGTTGAAATTGAAGTTGAAATTGAAGTTGAAATTGAAGTTAAAATTGAAGTTGAATTTGAAGTTGAATTTGAAGTTGAACTTGAAAGTGAAGTTGAAGTTGAAGTTGAAGTTAAGTTGAAGTTCAAGTTAAGTTTGAATATTGAAGTTGAAGTTGTAATTGAAGTTGAAATTGAAGTTGAAATTGAAGTTGAAATTGAAGTTAAATTTGAAGTTGAA
Source organism: Brachycybe producta (assembly GCA_036925085.1). Classification (NCBI taxonomy): domain Eukaryota; kingdom Metazoa; phylum Arthropoda; class Diplopoda; order Playtdesmida; family Andrognathidae; genus Brachycybe; species Brachycybe producta. Next base: position 45,920 of record JAUPFP010000205.1, read on the forward strand.
ATTGAAGTTGAAATTGAAGTTGAAATTGAAGTTGAAATTGAAGTTGAATTTGAAGTTGAAGTTGAAGTTGAAGTTGAATTTGAAGTTGAAATTGAAGTTGAAATTGAAGTTGAAATTGAAGTTGAAATTGAAGTTAAAATTGAAGTTGAATTTGAAGTTGAAGTTGAAGTTGAATTTGAAGTTGAACTTGAAAGTGAAGTTGAAGTTGAAGTTGAAGTTAAGTTGAAGTTCAAGTTAAGTTTGAATATTTAAGTTGAAGTTGTAATTGAAGTTGAAATTGAAGTTGAAATTCAAGTTAAAATTGTAATTGAAATTGAAGTTGAAATTGATGTTGCAATTGTAGTTGAAATTGAAGTTGAAATTGAATTTGAAATTGAAGTTGAAATTGAAGTTGAAATTGAAGTTGAAACTGAAGTTGAAATTGAAATTGAAATTGAAGTTGAAATTGAAGTTGAAATTGAAGTTGAAATTGAAGATGAAATTGAAGTTGAAATTGAAGTTGAAATTGAAGTTGAAATTGAAGTTGAAATTGAAGTTAAAATTGAAGTTGAAATTGAAGTTGAAATTGAAGTTGAAATTGAAGTTAAAATTGAAGTTGAATTTGAAGTTGAATTTGAAGTTGAACTTGAAAGTGAAGTTGAAGTTGAAGTTGAAGTTAAGTTGAAGTTGAAGTTAAGTTTGAATATTGAAGTTGAAGTTGTAATTGAAGTTGAAACTGAAGTTGAAATTGAAATTGAAGTTGAAATTGAAGTTGAAATTGAAGTTGAAATTGAAGATGAAATTGAAATTGAAATTGAAGTTGAAATTGAAGTTGAAATTGAAGTTGAAATTGAAGTTAAAATTGAAGTTGAAATTGAAGTTGAAATTGAAGTTGAAATTGAAGTTAAAATTGAAGTTGAATTTGAAGTTGAATTTGAAGTTGAACTTGAAAGTGAAGTTGAATTTGAAGTTGAAGTTAAGTTGAAGTTCAAGTTAAGTTTGAATATTGAAGTTGAAGTTGTAATTGAATTTGAAATTGAAGTTGAAATTGAAGTTGAAATTGAAGTTAAATTTGAAGTTGAAATTGAAGTTGAAATTGAAGTTGAAATTGAAGTTGAAATTGAAGTTAAAATTGAAGTTGAAATTGAAGTTGAAATTGAAGTTGAAATTGAAGTTGGAATTGAAGTTGAAATTGAAGTTGAATTTGAAGTTGAAGTTGAAGTTGAATTTGAAGTTGAATTTGAAGTTGAACTTGAAAGTGAAGTTGAAGTTGAAGTTGAAGTTAAGTTCAAGTTCAAGTTAAAATTGAAATTGAAATTGAAGTTGAAATTGAAGTTGCAATTGAAGTTGAAATTGAAGTTGAAATTGAAGTTGAAATTAAAGTTGAAATTGAAGTTGAAACTGAAGTTGAAATTGAAGTTGAAATTGAAGTTGAAATTGAAGTTGAATTTGAAGTTGAAATTGAAATTGAAATTGAACTTGACGTTGAAATTGAAGTTGAAGTTGGAGTTGAATTTAAGTTGAAGTTCAAGTTAAGTTTGAATATTGAAGTTGAAGTTGTAATTGAAGTTGAAATTGAAGTTAAAATTGAAGTTAAAATTGAAGTTGAAATTGAAGTTGAAATTGAAGTTGAAATTCAAGTTAAAATTGAAATTGAAATTGAAGTTGAAATTGATGTTGCAATTGTAGTTGAAATTGAAGTTGAAATTCAAGTTAAAATTGAAATTGAAATTGAAGTTGAAATTGAAGTTGAAATTGAAGTTGAAATTGAAGATGAAATTGAAATTGAAATTGAAGTTGAAATTGAAGTTGAAATTGAAGTTGAAATTGAAGTTAAAATTGAAGTTGAAATTGAAGTTGAAATTGAAGTTGAAATTGAAGTTAAAATTGAAGTTGAATTTGAAGTTGAATTTGAAGTTGAACTTGAAAGTGAAGTTGAATTTGAAGTTGAAGTTAAGTTGAAGTTCAATTTAAGTTTGAATATTGAAGTTGAAGTTGTAATTGAAGTTGAAATTGAAGTTGAAATTGAAGTTGAAATTGAAGTTAAATTTGAAGTTGAAATTGAAGTTGAAATTGAAGTTGAAATTGAAGTTGAAATTGAAGTTAAAATTGAAGTTGAAACTGAAGTTGAAATTGAAGTTGGAATTGAAGTTGAAATTGAAGTTGAAATTGAAGTTAAAATTGAAGTTGAAATTGAAGTTGAAATTGAAGTTGAAATTGAAGTTAAAATTGAAGTTGAATTTGAAGTTGAATTTGAAGTTGAACTTGAAAGTGAAGTTGAATTTGAAGTTGAAGTTAAGTTGAAGTTCAAGTTAAGTTTGAATATTGAAGTTGAAGTTGTAATTGAAGTTGAAATTGAAGTTGAAATTGAAGTTGAAATTGAAGTTGAAATTGAAGTTAAATTTGAAGTTGAAATTGAAGTTGAAATTGAAGTTGAAATTGAAGTTGAAATTGAAGTTAAAATTGAAGTTGAAACTGAAGTTGAAATTGAAGTTGGAATTGAAGTTGAAATTGAAGTTGAATTAGAAGTTGAAGTTGAAGTTGAATTTGAAGTTGAATTTGAAGTTGAAATTGAAAGTGAAGTTGAAGTTGAAGTTGAAGTTAAGTTCAAGTTCAAGTTAAAATTGAAATTGAAATTGAAGTTGAAATTGAAGTTGCAATTGAAGTTGAAATTGAAGTTGAAATTGAAGTTGAAATTAAAGTTGAAATTGAAGTTGAAACTGAAGTTGAAATTGAAGTTGAAATTGAAGTTGAAATTGAAGTTGAAATTGAAGTTGAATTTGAAGTTGAAATTGAAATTGAAATTGAACTTGAAGTTGAAATTGAAGTTGAAGTTGAAGTTGAATTTAAGTTGAAGTTCAAGTTAAGTTTGAATATTGAAGTTGAAGTTGTAATTGAAGTTGAAATTGAATTTGAAATTCAAGTTAAAATTGAAATTGAAATTGAAGTTGAAATTGAAGTTGAAATTGAAGTTGAAATTGAAGTTGAAATTGAAGTTGAATTTGAAGTTGAAGTTGAAGTTGAAGTTGAATTTGAAGTTGAAATTGAAGTTGAAATTGAAGTTGAAATTGAAGTTAAAATTGAAGTTGAAATTGAAGTTGAAATTGAAGTTGAAATTGAAGTTGGAATTGAAGTTGAAATTGAAGTTGAATTTGAAGTTGAAGTTGAAGTTGAATTTGAAGTTGAATTTGAAGTTGAACTTGAAAGTGAAGTTGAAGTTGAAGTTAAGTTCAAGTTCAAGTTAAAATTGAAATTGAAATTGAAGTTGAAATTGAAGTTGCAATTGAAGTTGAAATTAAAGTTGAAATTGAAGTTGAAACTGAAGTTGAAATTGAAGTTGAAATTGAAGTTGAATTTGAAGTTGAAATTGAAATTGAACTTGAAGTTGAAATTGAAGTTGAAGATGAAGTTGAATTTAAGTTGAAGTTCAAGTTAAGTTTGAATATTGAAGTTGAAGTTGTAATTGAAGTTGAAATTGAAGATGAAATTGAAATTGAAATTGAAGTTGAAATTGAAGTAGAAATTGAAGTTGAAATTGAAGTTAAAATTGAAGTTGAAATTGAAGTTGAAATTGAAGTTGAAATTGAAGTTAAAATTGAAGTTGAATTTGAAGTTGAATTTGAAGTTGAACTTGAAAGTGAAGTTGAAGTTGAAGTTCAAGTTAAGATGAAGTTCAAGTTAAGTTTGAATATTGAAGTTGAAGTTGTAATTGAAGTTGAAATTGAAGTTGAAATTGAAGTAGAAATTGAAGTTGAAATTGAAGTTAAATTTGAAGTTGAAATTGAAGTTGAAATTGAAGTTGAAATTGAAGTTGAAATTGAAGTTGAAATTGAAGTTGAATTTGAAGTTGAAGTTGAAGTTGAAGTTGAATTTGAAGTTGAAATTGAAGTTGAAATTGAAGTTGAAATTGAAGTTGAAATTGGAGTTAAAATTGAAGTTGAATTTGAAGTTGAAGTTGAAGTTGAATTTGAAGTTGAACTTGAAAGTGAAGTTGAAGTTGAAGTTGAAGTTAAGTTGAAGTTCAAGTTAAGTTTGAATATTTAAGTTGAAGTTGTAATTGAAGTTGAAATTGAAGTTGAAATTCAAGTTAAAATTGAAATTGAAATTGAAGTTGAAATTGATGTTGCAATTGTAGTTGAAATTGAAGTTGAAATTGAATTTGAAATTGAAGTTGAAATTGAAGTTGAAATTGAAGTTGAAACTGAAGTTGAAATTGAAATTGAAATTGAAGTTGAAATTGAAGTTGAAATTGAAGTTGAAATTGAAGATGAAATTGAAGTTGAAATTGAAGTTGAAATTGAAGTTGAAATTGAAGTTGAAATTGAAGTTAAAATTGAAGTTGAAATTGAAGTTGAAATTGAAGTTGAAATTGAAGTTAAAATTGAAGTTGAATTTGAAGTTGAATTTGAAGTTGAACTTGAAAGTGAAGTTGAAGTTGAAGTTGAAGTTAAGTTGAAGTTGAAGTTAAGTTTGAATATTGAAGTTGAAGTTGTAATTGAAGTTGAAACTGAAGTTGAAATTGAAATTGAAGTTGAAATTGAAGTTGAAATTGAAGTTGAAATTGAAGTTGAAATTGAAGATGAAATTGAAATTGAAATTGAAGTTGAAATTGAAGTTGAAATTGAAGTTGAAATTGAAGTTAAAATTGAAGTTGAAATTGAAGTTGAAATTGAAGTTGAAATTGAAGTTAAAATTGAAGTTGAATTTGAAGTTGAATTTGAAGTTGAACTTGAAGTTGGAATTGAAGTTGAAATTGAAGTTGAATTTGAAGTTGAAACTGAAGTTGAAATTAAAATTGAAATTGAAGTTGAAATTGAAGTTGAAATTGAAGTTGAAACTGAAGTTGAAATTGAAATTGAAATTGAAGTTGAAATTGAAGTTGAAATTGAAGTTGAAATTGAAGATGAAATTGAAGTTGAAATTGAAGTTGAAATTGAAGTTGAAATTGAAGTTGAAATTGAAGTTAAAATTGAAGTTGAAATTGAAGTTGAAATTGAAGTTGAAATTGAAGTTAAAATTGAAGTTGAATTTGAAGTTGAATTTGAAGTTGAACTTGAAAGTGAAGTTGAAGTTGAAGTTGAAGTTAAGTTGAAGTTGAAGTTAAGTTTGAATATTGAAGTTGAAGTTGTAATTGAAGTTGAAACTGAAGTTGAATTTGAAGTTGAAGTTAAGTTGAAGTTCAAGTTAAGTTTGAATATTGAAGTTGAAGTTGTAATTGAAGTTGAAATTGAAGTTGAAATTGAAGTTGAAATTGAAGTTGAAATTGAAGTTAAATTTGAAGTTGAAATTGAAGTTGAAATTGAAGTTGAAATTGAAGTTGAAATTGAAGTTAAAATTGAAGTTGAAATTGAAGTTGAAATTGAAGTTGAAATTGAAGTTGGAATTGAAGTTGAAATTGAAGTTGAATTTGAAGTTGAAGTTGAAGTTGAAGTTGAAATTGAAGTTGAAATTGAAGTTGAAATTGAAGTTGAAATTGGAGTTAAAATTGAAGTTGAATTTGAAGTTGAAGTTGAAGTTGAATTTGAAGTTGAACTTGAAAGTGAAGTTGAAGTTGAAGTTGAAGTTAAGTTGAAGTTCAAGTTAAGTTTGAATATTTAAGTTGAAGTTGTAATTGAAGTTGAAATTGAAGTTGAAATTCAAGTTAAAATTGAAATTGAAATTGAAGTTGAAATTGATGTTGCAATTGTAGTTGAAATTGAAGTTGAAATTGAATTTGAAATTGAAGTTGAAATTGAAGTTGAAATTGAAGTTGAAACTGAAGTTGAAATTGAAATTGAAATTGAAGTTGAAATTGAAGTTGAAATTGAAGTTGAAATTGAAGATGAAATTGAAGTTGAAATTGAAGTTGAAATTGAAGTTGAAATTGAAGTTGAAATTGAAGTTAAAATTGAAGTTGAAATTGAAGTTGAAATTGAAGTTGAAATTGAAGTTAAAATTGAAGTTGAATTTGAAGTTGAATTTGAAGTTGAACTTGAAAGTGAAGTTGAAGTTGAAGTTGAAGTTAAGTTGAAGTTGAAGTTAAGTTTGAATATTGAAGTTGAAGTTGTAATTGAAGTTGAAACTGAAGTTGAAATTGAAATTGAAGTTGAAATTGAAGTTGAAATTGAAGTTGAAATTGAAGTTGAAATTGAAGATGAAATTGAAATTGAAATTGAAGTTGAAATTGAAGTTGAAATTGAAGTTGAAATTGAAGTTAAAATTGAAGTTGAAATTGAAGTTGAAATTGAAGTTGAAATTGAAGTTAAAATTGAAGTTGAATTTGAAGTTGAATTTGAAGTTGAACTTGAAGTTGGAATTGAAGTTGAAATTGAAGTTGAATTTGAAGTTGAAACTGAAGTTGAAATTAAAATTGAAATTGAAGTTGAAATTGAAGTTGAAATTGAAGTTGAAACTGAAGTTGAAATTGAAATTGAAATTGAAGTTGAAATTGAAGTTGAAATTGAAGTTGAAATTGAAGATGAAATTGAAGTTGAAATTGAAGTTGAAATTGAAGTTGAAATTGAAGTTGAAATTGAAGTTAAAATTGAAGTTGAAATTGAAGTTGAAATTGAAGTTGAAATTGAAGTTAAAATTGAAGTTGAATTTGAAGTTGAATTTGAAGTTGAACTTGAAATTGAAGTTGAAATTGAAGTTGAAATTGAAGTTGAAATTGAAGTTAAAATTGAAGTTGAAATTGAAGTTGAAATTGAAGTTGAAATTGAAGTTAAAATTGAAGTTGAATTTGAAGTTGAATTTGAAGTTGAACTTGAAAGTGAAGTTGAAGTTGAAGTTGAAGTTAAGTTGAAGTTGAAGTTAAGTTTGAATATTGAAGTTGAAGTTGTAATTGAAGTTGAAACTGAAGTTGAATTTGAAGTTGAAGTTAAGTTGAAGTTCAAGTTAAGTTTGAATATTGAAGTTGAAGTTGTAATTGAAGTTGAAATTGAAGTTGAAATTGAAGTTGAAATTGAAGTTGAAATTGAAGTTAAATTTGAAGTTGAAATTGAAGTTGAAATTGAAGTTGAAATTGAAGTTGAAATTGAAGTTAAAATTGAAGTTGAAATTGAAGTTGAAATTGAAGTTGAAATTGAAGTTGGAATTGAAGTTGAAATTGAAGTTGAATTTGAAGTTGAAGTTGAAGTTGAAGTTGAATTTGAAGTTGAATTTGAAGTTGAACTTGAAAGTGAAGTTGAAGTTGAAGTTGAAGTTAAGTTCAAGTTCAAGTTAAAATTGAAATTGAAATTGAAGTTGAAATTGAAGTTGCAATTGAAGTTGAAATTGAAGTTGAAATTGAAGTTGAAATTAAAGTTGAAATTGAAGTTGAAACTGAAGTTGAAATTGAAGTTGAAATTGAAGTTGAAATTGAAGTTGAATTTGAAGTTGAAATTGAAATTGAAATTGAACTTGAAGTTGAAATTGAAGTTGAAGTTGGAGTTGAATTTAAGTTGAAGTTCAAGTTAAGTTTGAATATTGAAGTTGAAGTTGTAATTGAAGTTGAAATTGAATTTGAAATTCAAGTTAAAATTGAAATTGAAATTGAAGTTGAAATTGAAGTTGAAATTGAAGTTGAAATTGAAGTTGAAATTGAAGTTGAAATTGAAGTTGAAATTGAAGTTGAAATTGAAGTTGAAATTGAATTTGAAATTGAAGTTGAAATTGAAGTTGAAATTGAAGTTGAAATTGAAGTTGAAATTGAAGTTGAAATTGGAGTTGAAATTGAAGTTGAAATTGAAGTTGAAATTGAAGTTGAAATTGAAGTTAAAATTGAAGTTGAAATTGAAGTTGAAATTGAAGTTGAAATTGAAGTTAAAATTGAAGTTGAATTTGAAGTTGAAGTTGAAGTTGAATTTGAAGTTGAACTTGAAAGTGAAGTTGAAGTTGAAGTTGAAGTTAAGTTGAAGTTCAAGTTAAAATTGAAATTGAAATTGAAGTTGAAATTGAAGTTGCAATTGAAGTTGAAATTGAAGTTGTTATTGAAGTTGAAATTGAAGTTGAAATTGAAGTTGAAATTGAAGTTAAAATTGAAGTTGAAACTGAAGTTGAAATTGAAATTGAAATTGAAGTTAAAATTGAAGTTGAAATTGAAGTTGAAATTGAAGTTGAAATTGAAGTTGAAATTGAAGTTGAAATTGAAGTTGAAATTGAAGTTAAAAATGAAGTTAAAATTGAAGTTGAAATTGAAGTTGAAATTGAAGTTAAAATTGAAGTTGAAATTGAAGTTAAAATTGAAGTTAAAATTGAAGTTGAAATTGAAGTTGAAATTGAAGTTGAAATTCAAGTTAAAATTGAAATTGAAATTGAAGTTGAAATTGATGTTGCAATTGTAGTTGAAATTGAAGTTGAAATTCAAGTTAAAATTGAAATTGAAATTGAAGTTGAAATTGAAGTTGAAATTGAAGTTGAAATTGAAGATGAAATTGAAATTGAAATTGAAGTTGAAATTGAAGTTGAAATTGAAGTTGAAATTGAAGTTAAAATTGAAGTTGAAATTGAAGTTGAAATTGAAGTTGAAATTGAAGTTAAAATTGAAGTTGAATTTGAAGTTGAATTTGAAGTTGAACTTGAAAGTGAAGTTGAATTTGAAGTTGAAGTTAAGTTGAAGTTCAAGTTAAGTTTGAATATTGAAGTTGAAGTTGTAATTGAAGTTGAAATTGAAGTTGAAATTGAAGTTGAAATTGAAGTTAAATTTGAAGTTGAAATTGAAGTTGAAATTGAAGTTGAAATTGAAGTTGAAATTGAAGTTAAAATTGAAGTTGAAATTGAAGTTGAAATTGAAGTTGGAATTGAAGTTGAAATTGAAGTTGAATTTGAAGTTGAAGTTGAAGTTGAATTTGAAGTTGAATTTGAAGTTGAACTTGAAAGTGAAGTTGAAGTTGAAGTTGAAATTGAAGTTGAAATTGAAGTTGAAATTGAAGTTGAAATTGAAGATGAAATTGAAATTGAAATTGAAGTTGAAATTGAAGTTGAAATTGAAGTTGAAATTGAAGTTAAAATTGAAGTTGAAATTGAAGTTGAAATTGAAGTTGAAATTGAAGTTAAAATTGAAGTTGAATTTGAAGTTGAATTTGAAGTTGAACTTGAAAGTGAAGTTGAATTTGAAGTTGAAGTTAAGTTGAAGTTCAAGTTAAGTTTGAATATTGAAGTTGAAGTTGTAATTGAAGTTGAAATTGAAGTTGAAATTGAAGTTGAAATTGAAGTTAAATTTGAAGTTGAAATTGAAGTTGAAATTGAAGTTGAAATTGAAGTTGAAATTGAAGTTAAAATTGAAGTTGAAATTGAAGTTGAAATTGAAGTTGAAATTCAAGTTAAAATTGAAATTGAAATTGAAGTTGAAATTGATGTTGCAATTGTAGTTGAAATTGAAGTTGAAATTCAAGTTAAAATTGAAATTGAAATTGAAGTTGAAATTGAAGTTGAAATTGAAGTTGAAATTGAAGATGAAATTGAAATTGAAATTGAAGTTGAAATTGAAGTTGAAATTGAAGTTGAAATTGAAGTTAAAATTGAAGTTGAAATTGAAGTTGAAATTGAAGTTGAAATTGAAGTTAAAATTGAAGTTGAATTTGAAGTTGAATTTGAAGTTGAACTTGAAAGTGAAGTTGAATTTGAAGTTGAAGTTAAGTTGAAGTTCAAGTTAAGTTTGAATATTGAAGTTGAAGTTGTAATTGAAGTTGAAATTGAAGTTGAAATTGAAGTTGAAATTGAAGTTAAATTTGAAGTTGAAATTGAAGTTGAAATTGAAGTTGAAATTGAAGTTGAAATTGAAGTTAAAATTGAAGTTGAAATTGAAGTTGAAATTGAAGTTGAAATTGAAGTTGGAATTGAAGTTGAAATTGAAGTTGAATTTGAAGTTGAAGTTGAAGTTGAATTTGAAGTTGAACTTGAAAGTGAAGTTGAAGTTGAAGTTGAAGTTAAGTTCAAGTTCAAGTTAAAATTGAAATTGAAATTAAAGTTGAAATTGAAGTTGCAATTGAAGTTGAAATTGAAGTTGAAATTGAAGTTGAAATTAAAGTTGAAATTGAAGTTGAAACTGAAGTTGAAATTGAAGTTGAAATTGAAGTTGAAATTGAAGTTGAAATTGAAGTTGAAATTGAAGTTGAATTTGAAGTTGAAATTGAAATTGAAATTGAACTTGAAGTTGAAATTGAAGTTGAAGTTGAAGTTGAATTTAAGTTGAAGTTCAAGTTAAGTTTGAATATTGAAGTTGAAGTTGTAATTGAAGTTGAAATTGAATTTGAAATTCAAGTTAAAATTGAAATTGAAATTGAAGTTGAAATTGAAGTTGAAATTGAAGTTGAAATTGAAGTTGAAATTGAAGTTGAATTTGAAGTTGAAGTTGAAGTTGAAGTTGAATTTGAAGTTGAAATTGAAGTTGAAATTGAAGTTGAAATTGAAGTTAAAATTGAAGTTGAAATTGAAGTTGAAATTGAAGTTGGAATTGAAGTTGAAATTGAAGTTGAATTTGAAGTTGAAGTTGAAGTTGAATTTGAAGTTGAATTTGAAGTTGAACTTGAAAGTGAAGTTGAAGTTGAAGTTAAGTTCAAGTTCAAGTTAAAATTGAAATTGAAATTGAAGTTGAAATTGAAGTTGCAATTGAAGTTGAAATTAAAGTTGAAATTGAAGTTGAAACTGAAGTTGAAATTGAAGTTGAAATTGAAGTTGAATTTGAAGTTGAAATTGAAATTGAAATTGAACTTGAAGTTGAAATTGAAGTTGAAGTTGAAGTTGAATTTAAGTTGAAGTTCAAGTTAAGTTTGAATATTGAAGTTGAAGTTGTAATTGAAGCTGAAATTGAAGATGAAATTGAAATTGAAATTGAAGTTGAAATTGAAGTTGAAATTGAAGTTGAAATTGAAGTTAAAATTGAAGTTGAAATTGAAGTTGAAATTGAAGTTGAAATTGAAGTTAAAATTGAAGTTGAAATTGAAGTTAAAATTGAAGTTGAATTTGAAGTTGAATTTGAAGTTGAACTTGAAAGTGAAGTTGAAGTTGAAGTTGAAGTTAAGTTGAAGTTCAAGTTAAGTTTGAATATTGAAGTTGAAGTTGTAATTGAAGTTGAAATTGAAGTTGAAATTGAAGTTGAAATTGAAGTTAAATTTGAAGTTGAAATTGAAGTTGAAATTGAAGTTGAAATTGAAGTTGAAATTGAAGTTGAATTTGAAGTTGAAGTTGAAGTTGAAGTTGAATTTGAAGTTGAAATTGAAGTTGAAATTGAAGTTGAAATTGAAGTTGAAATTGAAGTTAAAATTGAAGTTGAAGTTGAAGTTGAATTTGAAGTTGAACTTGAAAGTGAAGTTGAAGTTGAAGTTGAAGTTAAGTTGAAGTTCAAGTTAAGTTTGAATATTTAAGTTGAAGTTGTAATTGAAGTTGAAATTGAAGTTGAAATTCAAGTTAAAATTGAAATTGAAATTGAAGTTGAAATTGATGTTGCAATTGTAGTTGAAATTGAAGTTGAAATTGAATTTGAAATTGAAGTTGAAATTGAAGTTGAAATTGAAGTTGAAACTGAAGTTGAAATTGAAATTGAAATTGAAGTTGAAATTGAAGTTGAAATTGAAGTTGAAATTAAAGTTGAAATTGAAGTTGAAACTGAAGTTGAAATTGAAGTTGAAATTGAAGTTGAAATTGAAGTTGAAATTGAAGTTGAATTTGAAGTTGAAATTGAAATTGAAATTGAACTTGAAGTTGAAATTGAAGTTGAAGTTGAAGTTGAATTTAAGTTGAAGTTCAAGTTAAGTTTGAATATTGAAGTTGAAGTTGTAATTGAAGTTGAAATTGAATTTGAAATTCAAGTTAAAATTGAAATTGAAATTGAAGTTGAAATTGAAGTTGAAATTGAAGTTGAAATTGAAGTTGAAATTGAAGTTGAATTTGAAGTTGAAGTTGAAGTTGAAGTTGAATTTGAAGTTGAAATTGAAGTTGAAATTGAAGTTGAAATTGAAGTTAAAATTGAAGTTGAAATTGAAGTTGAAATTGAAGTTGGAATTGAAGTTGAAATTGAAGTTGAATTTGAAGTTGAAGTTGAAGTTGAATTTGAAGTTGAATTTGAAGTTGAACTTGAAAGTGAAGTTGAAGTTGAAGTTAAGTTCAAGTTCAAGTTAAAATTGAAATTGAAATTGAAGTTGAAATTGAAGTTGCAATTGAAGTTGAAATTAAAGTTGAAATTGAAGTTGAAACTGAAGTTGAAATTGAAGTTGAAATTGAAGTTGAATTTGAAGTTGAAATTGAAATTGAAATTGAACTTGAAGTTGAAATTGAAGTTGAAGTTGAAGTTGAATTTAAGTTGAAGTTCAAGTTAAGTTTGAATATTGAAGTTGAAGTTGTAATTGAAGTTGAAATTGAAGATGAAATTGAAATTGAAATTGAAGTTGAAATTGAAGTTGAAATTGAAGTTAAAATTGAAGTTGAAATTGAAGTTGAAATTGAAGTTGAAATTGAAGTTAAAATTGAAGTTGAATTTGAAGTTGAATTTGAAGTTGAACTTGAAAGTGAAGTTGAAGTTGAAGTTGAAGTTAAGTTGAAGTTCAAGTTAAGTTTGAATATTGAAGTTGAAGTTGTAATTGAAGTTGAAATTGAAGTTGAAATTGAAGTTGAAATTGAAGTTAAATTTGAAGTTGAAATTGAAGTTGAAATTGAAGTTGAAATTGAAGTTGAAATTGAAGTTGAATTTGAAGTTGAAGTTGAATTTGAAGTTGAAATTGAAGTTGAAATTGAAGTTGAAATTCAAGTTAAAATTGAATTTGAAATTGAAGTTGAAATTGATGTTGCAATTGTAGTTGAAATTGAAGTTGAAATTGAATTTGAAATTGAAGTTGAAATTGAAGTTGAAATTGAAGTTGAAACTGAAGTTGAAATTGAAATTGAAATTGAAGTTGAAATTGAAGTTGAAATTGAAGTTGAAATTAAAGTTGAAATTGAAGTTGAAACTGAAGTTGAAATTGAAGTTGAAATTGAAGTTGAAATTGAAGTTGAAATTGAAGTTGAATTTGAAGTTGAAATTGAAATTGAAATTGAACTTGAAGTTGAAATTGAAGTTGAAGTTGAAGTTGAATTTAAGTTGAAGTTCAAGTTAAGTTTGAATATTGAAGTTGAAGTTGTAATTGAAGTTGAAATTGAATTTGAAATTCAAGTTAAAATTGAAATTGAAATTGAAGTTGAAATTGAAGTTGAAATTGAAGTTGAAATTGAAGTTGAAATTGAAGTTGAATTTGAAGTTGAAGTTGAAGTTGAAGTTGAATTTGAAGTTGAAATTGAAGTTGAAATTGAAGTTGAAATTGAAGTTAAAATTGAAGTTGAAATTGAAGTTGAAATTGAAGTTGGAATTGAAGTTGAAATTGAAGTTGAATTTGAAGTTGAAGTTGAAGTTGAATTTGAAGTTGAATTTGAAGTTGAACTTGAAAGTGAAGTTGAAGTTGAAGTTAAGTTCAAGTTCAAGTTAAAATTGAAATTGAAATTGAAGTTGAAATTGAAGTTGCAATTGAAGTTGAAATTAAAGTTGAAATTGAAGTTGAAACTGAAGTTGAAATTGAAGTTGAAATTGAAGTTGAATTTGAAGTTGAAATTGAAATTGAAATTGAACTTGAAGTTGAAATTGAAGTTGAAGTTGAAGTTGAATTTAAGTTGAAGTTCAAGTTAAGTTTGAATATTGAAGTTGAAGTTGTAATTGAAGTTGAAATTGAAGATGAAATTGAAATTGAAATTGAAGTTGAAATTGAAGTTGAAATTGAAGTTGAAATTGAAGTTAAAATTGAAGTTGAAATTGAAGTTGAAATTGAAGTTGAAATTGAAGTTAAAATTGAAGTTGAATTTGAAGTTGAATTTGAAGTTGAACTTGAAAGTGAAGTTGAAGTTGAAGTTGAAGTTAAGTTGAAGTTCAAGTTAAGTTTGAATATTGAAGTTGAAGTTGTAATTGAAGTTGAAATTGAAGTTGAAATTGAAGTTGAAATTGAAGTTAAATTTGAAGTTGAAATTGAAGTTGAAATTGAAGTTGAAATTGAAGTTGAAATTGAAGTTGAATTTGAAGTTGAAGTTGAATTTGAAGTTGAAATTGAAGTTGAAATTGAAGTTGAAATTGAAGTTGAAATTGAAGTTAAAATTGAAGTTGAATTTGAAGTTGAAGTTGAAGTTGAATTTGAAGTTGAACTTGAAAGTGAAGTTGAAGTTGAAGTTGAAGTTAAGTTGAAGTTCAAGTTAAGTTTGAATATTTAAGTTGAAGTTGTAATTGAAGTTGAAATTGAAGTTGAAATTCAAGTTAAAATTGAAATTGAAATTGAAGTTGAAATTGATGTTGCAATTGTAGTTGAAATTGAAGTTGAAATTGAATTTGAAATTGAAGTTGAAATTGAAGTTGAAATTGAAGTTGAAACTGAAGTTGAAATTGAAATTGAAATTGAAGTTGAAATTGAAGTTGAAATTGAAGTTGAAATTGAAGATGAAATTGAAGTTGAAATTGAAGTTGAAATTGAAGTTGAAATTGAAGTTGAAATTGAAGTTAAAATTGAAGTTGAAATTGAATTTGAAATTGAAGTTGAAATTGAAGTTAAAATTGAAGTTGAATTTGAAGTTGAATTTGAAGTTGAACTTGAAAGTGAAGTTGAAGTTGAAGTTGAAGTTAAGTTGAAGTTGAAGTTAAGTTTGAATATTGAAGTTGAAGTTGTAATTGAAGTTGAAACTGAAGTTGAAACTGAAATTGAAGTTGAAATTGAAGTTGAAATTGAAGTTGAAATTGAAGTTGAAATTGAAGATGAAATTGAAATTGAAATTGAAGTTGAAATTGAAGTTGAAATTGAAGTTGAAATTGAAGTTAAAATTGAAGTTGAAATTGAAGTTGAAATTGAAGTTGAAATTGAAGTTGAAATTGAAGTTGAAATTGAAGTTAAAATTGAAGTTGAATTTGAAGTTGAATTTGAAGTTGAACTTGAAAGTGAAGTTGAATTTGAAGTTGAAGTTAAGTTGAAGTTCAAGTTAAGTTTGAATATTGAAGTTGAAGTTGTAATTGAAGTTGAAATTGAAGTTGAAATTGAAGTTGAAATTGAAGTTAAATTTGAAGTTGAAATTGAAGTTGAAATTGAAGTTGAAATTGAAGTTGAAATTGAAGTTAAAATTGAAGTTGAAATTGAAGTTGAAATTGAAGTTGAAATTGAAGTTGGAATTGAAGTTGAAATTGAAGTTGAATTTGAAGTTGAAGTTGAAGTTGAATTTGAAGTTGAATTTGAAGTTGAACTTGAAAGTGAAGTTGAAGTTGAAGTTGAAGTTAAGTTCAAGTTCAAGTTAAAATTGAAATTGAAATTGAAGTTGAAATTGAAGTTGCAATTGAAGTTGAAATTGAAGTTGAAATTGAAGTTGAAATTAAAGTTGAAATTGAAGTTGAAACTGAAGTTGAAATTGAAGTTGAAATTGAAGTTGAAATTGAAGTTGAATTTGAAGTTGAAATTGAAATTGAAATTGAACTTGAAGTTGAAATTGAAGTTGAAGTTGGAGTTGAATTTAAGTTGAAGTTCAAGTTAAGTTTGAATATTGAAGTTGAAGTTGTAATTGAAGTTGAAATTGAATTTGAAATTCAAGTTAAAATTGAAATTGAAATTGAAGTTGAAATTGAAGTTGAAATTGAAGTTGAAATTGAAGTTGAAATTGAAGTTGAAATTGAAGTTGAAATTGAAGTTGAAATTGAAGTTGAAATTGAAGTTGAAATTGAAGTTGAAATTGAAGTTGAAATTGAAGTTGAAATTGAAGTTGAAATTGAAGTTGAAATTGGAGTTGAAATTGAAGTTGAAATTGAAGTTGAAATTGAAGTTGAAATTGAAGTTAAAATTGAAGTTGAAATTGAAGTTGAAATTGAAGTTGAAATTGAAGTTAAAATTGAAGTTGAATTTGAAGTTGAAGTTGAAGTTGAATTTGAAGTTGAACTTGAAAGTGAAGTTGAAGTTGAAGTTGAAGTTAAGTTGAAGTTCAAGTTAAGTTTGAATATTTAAGTTGAAGTTGTAATTGAAGTTGAAATTGAAGTTGAAATTGAAGTTGAAATTCAAGTTAAAATTGAAATTGAAATTGAAGTTGAAATTGATGTTGCAATTGTAGTTGAAATTGAAGTTGAAATTGAATTTGAAATTGAAGTTGAAATTGAAGTTGAAATTGAAGTTGAAACTGAAGTTGAAATTGAAATTGAAATTGAAGTTGAAATTGAAGTTGAAATTGAAGTTGAAATTGAAGATGAAATTGAAGTTGAAATTGAAGTTGAAATTGAAGTTGAAATTGAAGTTGAAATTGAAGTTAAAATTGAAGTTGAAATTGAAGTTGAAATTGAAGTTGAAATTGAAGTTAAAATTGAAGTTGAATTTGAAGTTGAATTTGAAGTTGAACTTGAAAGTGAAGTTGAAGTTGAAGTTGAAGTTAAGTTGAAGTTGAAGTTAAGTTTGAATATTGAAGTTGAAGTTGTAATTGAAGTTGAAACTGAAGTTGAAATTGAAATTGAAGTTGAAATTGAAGTTGAAATTGAAGTTGAAATTGAAGTTGAAATTGAAGATGAAATTGAAATTGAAATTGAAGTTGAAATTGAAGTTGAAATTGAAGTTGAAATTGAAGTTAAAATTGAAGTTGAAATTGAAGTTGAAATTGAAGTTGAAATTGAAGTTGAAATTGAAGTTAAAATTGAAGTTGAATTTGAAGTTGAACTTGAAAGTGAAGTTGAATTTGAAGTTGAAGTTAAGTTGAAGTTCAAGTTAAGTTTGAATATTGAAGTTGAAGTTGTAATTGAAGTTGAAATTGAAGTTGAAATTGAAGTTGAAATTGAAGTTAAATTTGAAGTTGAAATTGAAGTTGAAATTGAAGTTGAAATTGAAGTTGAAATTGAAGTTAAAATTGAAGTTGAAATTGAAGTTGAAATTGAAGTTGAAATTGAAGTTGGAATTGAAGTTGAAATTGAAGTTGAATTTGAAGTTGAAGTTGAAGTTGAATTTGAAGTTGAATTTGAAGTTGAACTTGAAAGTGAAGTTGAAGTTGAAGTTGAAGTTAAGTTCAAGTTCAAGTTAAAATTGAAATTGAAATTGAAGTTGAAATTGAAGTTGCAATTGAAGTTGAAATTGAAGTTGAAATTGAAGTTGAAATTAAAGTTGAAATTGAAGTTGAAACTGAAGTTGAAATTGAAGTTGAAATTGAAGTTGAAATTGAAGTTGAAATTGAAGTTGAAATTGAAGTTGAAATTGAAGTTGAAATTGAAGTTGAAATTGAAGTTGAAATTGAAGTTGAAATTGAAGTTGAAATTGAAGTTGAAATTGAAGTTGAAATTGAAGTTGAAATTGAAGTTGAATTTGAAGTTGAAATTGAAATTGAAATTGAACTTGAAGTTGAAATTGAAGTTGAAGTTGGAGTTGAATTTAAGTTGAAGTTCAAGTTAAGTTTGAATATTGAAGTTGAAGTTGTAATTGAAGTTGAAATTGAATTTGAAATTCAAGTTAAAATTGAAATTGAAATTGAAGTTGAAATTGAAGTTGAAATTGAAGTTGAAATTGAAGTTGAAATTGAAGTTGAAATTGAAGTTGAAATTGAAGTTGAAATTGAAGTTGAAATTGAAGTTGAAATTGAAGTTGAAATTGAAGTTGAAATTGAAGTTGAAATTGAAGTTGAAATTGAAGTTGAAATTGGAGTTGAAATTGAAGTTGAAATTGAAGTTGAAATTGAAGTTGAAATTGAAGTTAAAATTGAAGTTGAAATTGAAGTTGAAATTGAAGTTGAAATTGAAGTTAAAATTGAAGTTGAATTTGAAGTTGAAGTTGAAGTTGAATTTGAAGTTGAACTTGAAAGTGAAGTTGAAGTTGAAGTTGAAGTTAAGTTGAAGTTCAAGTTAAGTTTGAATATTTAAGTTGAAGTTGTAATTGAAGTTGAAATTGAAGTTGAAATTCAAGTTAAAATTGAAATTGAAATTGAAGTTGAAATTGATGTTGCAATTGTAGTTGAAATTGAAGTTGAAATTGAATTTGAAATTGAAGTTGAAATTGAAGTTGAAATTGAAGTTGAAACTGAAGTTGAAATTGAAATTGAAATTGAAGTTGAAATTGAAGTTGAAATTGAAGTTGAAATTGAAGATGAAATTGAAGTTGAAATTGAAGTTGAAATTGAAGTTGAAATTGAAGTTAAAATTGAAGTTGAATTTGAAGTTGAATTTGAAGTTGAACTTGAAAGTGAAGTTGAAGTTGAAGTTGAAGTTAAGTTGAAGTTGAAGTTAAGTTTGAATATTGAAGTTGAAGTTGTAATTGAAGTTGAAACTGAAGTTGAAATTGAAATTGAAGTTGAAATTGAAGTTGAAATTGAAGTTGAAATTGAAGTTGAAATTGAAGATGAAATTGAAATTGAAATTGAAGTTGAAATTGAAGTTGAAATTGAAGTTGAAATTGAAGTTAAAATTGAAGTTGAAATTGAAGTTGAAATTGAAGTTGAAATTGAAGTTGAAATTGAAGTTAAAATTGAAGTTGAATTTGAAGTTGAATTTGAAGTTGAACTTGAAAGTGAAGTTGAATTTGAAGTTGAAGTTAAGTTGAAGTTCAAGTTAAGTTTGAATATTGAAGTTGAAGTTGTAATTGAAGTTGAAATTGAAGTTGAAATTGAAGTTGAAATTGAAGTTAAATTTGAAGTTGAAATTGAAGTTGAAATTGAAGTTGAAATTGAAGTTGAAATTGAAGTTAAAATTGAAGTTGAAATTGAAGTTGAAATTGAAGTTGAAATTGAAGTTGGAATTGAAGTTGAAATTGAAGTTGAATTTGAAGTTGAAGTTGAAGTTGAATTTGAAGTTGAATTTGAAGTTGAACTTGAAAGTGAAGTTGAAGTTGAAGTTGAAGTTAAGTTCAAGTTCAAGTTAAAATTGAAATTGAAATTGAAGTTGAAATTGAAGTTGCAATTGAAGTTGAAATTGAAGTTGAAATTGAAGTTGAAATTAAAGTTGAAATTGAAGTTGAAACTGAAGTTGAAATTGAAGTTGAAATTGAAGTTGAAATTGAAGTTGAATTTGAAGTTGAAATTGAAATTGAAATTGAACTTGAAGTTGAAATTGAAGTTGAAGTTGGAGTTGAATTTAAGTTGAAGTTCAAGTTAAGTTTGAATATTGAAGTTGAAGTTGTAATTGAAGTTGAAATTGAATTTGAAATTCAAGTTAAAATTGAAATTGAAATTGAAGTTGAAATTGAAGTTGAAATTGAAGTTGAAATTGAAGTTGAAATTGAAGTTGAAATTGAAGTTGAAATTGAAGTTGAAATTGAAGTTGAAATTGAAGTTGAAATTGAAGTTGAAATTGAAGTTGAAATTGAAGTTGAAATTGAAGTTGAAATTGAAGTTGAAATTGGAGTTGAAATTGAAGTTGAAATTGAAGTTGAAATTGAAGTTGAAATTGAAGTTAAAATTGAAGTTGAAATTGAAGTTGAAATTGAAGTTGAAATTGAAGTTAAAATTGAAGTTGAATTTGAAGTTGAAGTTGAAGTTGAATTTGAAGTTGAACTTGAAAGTGAAGTTGAAGTTGAAGTTGAAGTTAAGTTGAAGTTCAAGTTAAGTTTGAATATTTAAGTTGAAGTTGTAATTGAAGTTGAAATTGAAGTTGAAATTCAAGTTAAAATTGAAATTGAAATTGAAGTTGAAATTGATGTTGCAATTGTAGTTGAAATTGAAGTTGAAATTGAATTTGAAATTGAAGTTGAAATTGAAGTTGAAATTGAAGTTGAAACTGAAGTTGAAATTGAAATTGAAATTGAAGTTGAAATTGAAGTTGAAATTGAAGTTGAAATTGAAGATGAAATTGAAGTTGAAATTGAAGTTGAAATTGAAGTTGAAATTGAAGTTGAAATTGAAGTTAAAATTGAAGTTGAAATTGAAGTTGAAATTGAAGTTGAAATTGAAGTTAAAATTGAAGTTGAATTTGAAGTTGAATTTGAAGTTGAACTTGAAAGTGAAGTTGAAGTTGAAGTTGAAGTTAAGTTGAAGTTGAAGTTAAGTTTGAATATTGAAGTTGAAGTTGTAATTGAAGTTGAAACTGAAGTTGAAATTGAAATTGAAGTTGAAATTGAAGTTGAAATTGAAGTTGAAATTGAAGTTGAAATTGAAGATGAAATTGAAATTGAAATTGAAGTTGAAATTGAAGTTGAAATTGAAGTTGAAATTGAAGTTAAAATTGAAGTTGAAATTGAAGTTGAAATTGAAGTTGAAATTGAAGTTGAAATTGAAGTTAAAATTGAAGTTGAATTTGAAGTTGAATTTGAAGTTGAACTTGAAAGTGAAGTTGAATTTGAAGTTGAAGTTAAGTTGAAGTTCAAGTTAAGTTTGAATATTGAAGTTGAAGTTGTAATTGAAGTTGAAATTGAAGTTGAAATTGAAGTTGAAATTGAAGTTAAATTTGAAGTTGAAATTGAAGTTGAAATTGAAGTTGAAATTGAAGTTGAAATTGAAGTTAAAATTGAAGTTGAAATTGAAGTTGAAATTGAAGTTGAAATTGAAGTTGGAATTGAAGTTGAAATTGAAGTTGAATTTGAAGTTGAAGTTGAAGTTGAATTTGAAGTTGAATTTGAAGTTGAACTTGAAAGTGAAGTTGAAGTTGAAGTTGAAGTTAAGTTCAAGTTCAAGTTAAAATTGAAATTGAAATTGAAGTTGAAATTGAAGTTGCAATTGAAGTTGAAATTGAAGTTGAAATTGAAGTTGAAATTAAAGTTGAAATTGAAGTTGAAACTGAAGTTGAAATTGAAGTTGAAATTGAAGTTGAAATTGAAGTTGAATTTGAAGTTGAAATTGAAATTGAAATTGAACTTGAAGTTGAAATTGAAGTTGAAGTTGGAGTTGAATTTAAGTTGAAGTTCAAGTTAAGTTTGAATATTGAAGTTGAAGTTGTAATTTAAGTTGAAATTGAATTTGAAATTCAAGTTAAAATTGAAATTGAAATTGAAGTTGAAATTGAAGTTGAAATTGAAGTTGAAATTGAAGTTGAAATTGAAGTTGAAATTGAAGTTGAAATTGAAGTTGAAATTGAAGTTGAAATTGAAGTTGAAATTGAAGTTGAAATTGAAGTTGAAATTGAAGTTGAAATTGAAGTTGAAATTGAAGTTGAAATTGAAGTTGAAATTGAAGTTGAAATTGGAGTTGAAATTGAAGTTGAAATTGAAGTTGAAATTGAAGTTGAAATTGAAGTTAAAATTGAAGTTGAAATTGAAGTTGAAATTGAAGTTGAAATTGAAGTTAAAATTGAAGTTGAATTTGAAGTTGAAGTTGAAGTTGAATTTGAAGTTGAACTTGAAAGTGAAGTTGAAGTTGAAGTTGAAGTTAAGTTGAAGTTCAAGTTAAAATTGAAATTGAAATTGAAGTTGAAATTGAAGTTGCAATTGAAGTTGAAATTGAAGTTGCTATTGAAGTTGAAATTGAAGTTGAAATTGAAGTTGAAATTGAAGTTAAAATTGAAGTTGAAACTGAAGTTGAAATTGAAATTGAAATTGAAGTTAAAATTGAAGTTGAAATTGAAGTTGAAATTGAAGTTGAAATTGAAGTTGAAATTGAAGTTGAAATTGAAGTTAAAATTGAAGTTAAAATTGAAGTTGAAATTCAAGTTGAAATTCAAGTTAAAATTGAAATTGAAAATGAAGTTGAAATTGATGTTGCAATTGTAGTTGAAATTGAAGTTGAAATTGAAGTTGAAATTGAAGTTGAAAATGAAGTTGAAATTGAAGTTAAAATTGAAGTTGAATTTGAAAGTGAAGTTGAAGTTGAAGTTGAAGTTAAGTTGAAGTTCAAGTTAAAATTGAAATTGAAATTGAAGTTGAAATTGATGTTGCAATTGTAGTTGAAATTGAAGTTGAAATTCAAGTTAAAATTGAAATTGAAATTGAAGTTGAAATTGATGTTGCAATTGTAGTTGAAATTGAAGTTGAAATTGAAGTTGAAAATGAAGTTGAAATTGAAGTTGAAACTGAAGTTGAAATTGAAATTGAAATTGAAGTTGAAATTGAAGTTGAAATTGAAGTTAAAATTGAAGTTGAAATTGAAGTTTAAATTGAAGTTGAAATTGAAGATGAAATTGAAGTTGAAATTAAGTTGAAATTGAAGTTGAAATTGAAGTTGAAATTGAAATTAAAATTGAAGTTGAAATTGAAGTTGAAATTGAAGTTGAAATTGAAGTTGAAATTGAAGTTGAAATTCAAGTTAAAATTGAAATTGAAATTGAAGTTGAAATTGATGTTGCAATTGTAGTTGAAATTGAAGTTGAAATTGAAGTTGAAATTGAAGTTGAAAATGAAGTTGAAATTGAAGTTAAAATTGAAGTTGAATTTGAAGTTGAAGTTGAAGTTGAATTTGAAGTTGAACTTGAAAGTGAAGTTGAAGTTGAAGTTGAAGTTAAGTTGAAGTTCAAGTTAAAATTGAAATTGAAATTGAAGTTGAAATTGAAGTTGCAATTGAAGTTGAAATTGAAGTTGCTATTGAAGTTAAAATTGAAGTTGAAATTGAAGTTGAAATTGAAGTTGAAATTGAAGTTGAAATTGAAGTTAAAATTGAAGTTGAATTTGAAGTTGAAGTTGAAGTTGAATTTGAAGTTGAACTTGAAAGTGAAGTTGAAGTTGAAGTTGAAGTTAAGTTGAAGTTCAAGTTAAGTTTGAATATTTAAGTTGAAGTTGTAATTGAAGTTGAAATTGAAGTTGAAATTCAAGTTAAAATTCAAGTTAAAATTGAAATTGAAATTGAAGTTGAAATTGATGTTGCAATTGTAGTTGAAATTGAAGTTGAAATTGAATTTGAATTTGAAGTTGAAATTGAAGTTGAAATTGAAGTTGAAACTGAAGTTGAAATTGAAATTGAAATTGAAGTTGAAATTGAAGTTGAAATTGAAGTTGAAATTGGAGATGAAATTGAAGTTGAAATTGAAGTTGAAATTGAAGTTGAAATTGAAGTTGAAATTGAAGTTAAAATTGAAGTTGAAATTGAAGTTGAAATTGAAGTTGAAATTGAAGTTAAAATTGAAGTTGAATTTGAAGTTGAATTTGAAGTTGAACTTGAAAGTGAAGTTGAAGTTGAAGTTAAGTTGAAGTTCAAGTTAAGTTTGAATATTGAAGTTGAAGTTGTAATTGAAGTTAAAACTGAAGTTGAAATTGAAATTGAAGTTGAAATTGAAGTTGAAATTGAAGTTGAAATTGAAGTTGAAATTGAAGATGAAATTGAAATTGAAATTGAAGTTGAAATTGAAGTTGAAATTGAAGTTGAAATTGAAGTTAAAATTGAAGTTGAAATTGAAGTTGAAATTGAAGTTGAAATTGAAGTTAAAATTGAAGTTGAATTTGAAGTTGAATTTGAAGTTGAACTTGAAAGTGAAGTTGAATTTGAAGTTGAAGTTAAGTTGAAGTTCAAGTTAAGTTTGAATATTGAAGTTGAAGTTGTAATTGAAGTTGAAATTGAAGTTGAAATTGAAGTTGAAATTGAAGTTGAAATTGAAGTTGAAATTGAAGTTAAATTTGAAGTTGAAATTGAAGTTGAAATTGAAGTTGAAATTGAAGTTGAAATTGAAGTTGAATTTGAAGTTGAAGTTGAAGTTGAAGTTGAATTTGAAGTTGAAATTGAAGTTGAAATTGAAGTTGAAATTGAAGTTAAAATTGAAGTTGAAATTGAAGTTGAAATTGAAGTTGGAATTGAAGTTGAAATTGAAGTTGAATTTGAAGTTGAAGTTGAAGTTGAATTTGAAGTTGAATTTGAAGTTGAACTTGAAAGTGAAGTTGAAGTTGAAGTTGAAGTTAAGTTCAAGTTCAAGTTAAAATTAAAATTGAAATTGAAGTTGAAATTGAAGTTGCAATTGAAGTTGAAATTGAAGTTGAAATTGAAGTTGAAATTAAAGTTGAAATTGAAGTTGAAACTGAAGTTGAAATTGAAGTTGAAATTGAAGTTGAAATTGAAGTTGAATTTGAAGTTGAAATTGAAATTGAAATTGAACTTGAAGTTGAAATTGAAGTTGAAGTTGAAGTTGAATTTAAGTTGAAGTTCAAGTTAAGTTTGAATATTGAAGTTGAAGTTGTAATTGAAGTTGAAATTGAATTTGAAATTCAAGTTAAAATTGAAATTGAAATTGAAGTTGAAATTGAAGTTGAAATTGAAGTTGAAATTGAAGTTGAAATTGAAGTTGAAATTGAAGTTGAAATTGAAGTTGAAATTGAAGTTGAAATTGAAGTTGAAATTGAAGTTGAAATTGGAGTTGATATTGAAGTTGAAATTGATGTTGAAATTGAAGTTGAAATTGAAGTTAAAATTGAAGTTGAAATTGAAGTTGAAATTGAAGTTGAATTTGAAGTTGAATTTGAAGTTGAAATTGAAATTGAAATTGAACTTGAAGTTGAAATTGAAGTTGAAGTTGAAGTTGAATTTAAGTTGAAGTTCAAGTTAAGTTTGAATATTGAAATTGAAGTTGAAATTGAAGTTGAAATTGAAGTTGAAATTGGAGTTGAAATTGAAGTTGAAATTGATGTTGAAATTGAAGTTGAAATTGAAGTTAAAATTGAAGTTGAAATTGAAGTTGAAATTGAAGTTGAATTTGAAGTTGAATTTGAAGTTGAAATTGAAATTGAAATTGAACTTGAAGTTGAAATTGAAGTTGAAATTGAAGTTAAAGTTGAAGTTGAAATTGAAGTGGAAATTGAAGTTGGAATTGAAGTTGAAATTGAAGTTGAAATTGAAGTTGAATTTGAAGTTGAAGTTGAAGTTGAAGTTGAATTTGAAGTTGAAATTGAAGTTGAAATTGAAGTTGAAATTGAAGTTAAAATTTAAGTTGAAATTGAAGTGGAAATTGAAGTTGGAATTGAAGTTGAAATTGAAGTTGAATTTGAAGTTGAAGTTGAAGTTGAATTTGAAGTTGAATTTGAAGTTGAACTTGAAAGTGAAGTTGAAGTTGAAGTTAAGTTCAAGTTCAAGTTAAAATTGAAATTGAAATTGAAGTTGAAATTGAAGTTGCAATTGAAGTTGAAATTAAAGTTGAAATTGAAGTTGAAACTGAAGTTGAAATTGAAGTTGAAATTGAAGTTGAATTTGAAGTTGAAATTGAAATTGAAATTGAACTTGAAGTTGAAATTGAAGTTGAAGTTGAAGTTGAATTTAAGTTGAAGTTCAAGTTAAGTTTGAATATTGAAGTTGAAGTTGTAATTGAAGTTGAAATTGAAGATGAAATTGAAATTGAAATTGAAGTTGAAATTGAAGTTGAAATTGAAGTTGAAATTGAAGTTAAAATTGAAGTTGAAATTGAAGTTGAAATTGAAGTTGAAATTGAAGTTAAAATTGAAGTTGAAATTGAAGTTAAAGTTGAAGTTGAATTTGAAGTTGAATTTGAAGTTGAACTTGAAAGTGAAGTTGAAGTTGAAGTTGAAGTTAAGTTGAAGTTCAAGTTAAGTTTGAATATTGAAGTTGAAGTTGTAATTGAAGTTGAAATTGAAGTTGAAATTGAAGTTGAAATTGAAGTTAAATTTGAAGTTGAAATTGAAGTTGAAATTGAAGTTGAAATTGAAGTTGAAATTGAAGTTGAATTTGAAGTTGAAGTTGAAGTTGAAGTTGAATTTGAAGTTGAAATTGAAGTTGAAATTGAAGTTGAAATTGAAGTTGAAATTGAAGTTAAAATTGAAGTTGAAGTTGAAGTTGAATTTGAAGTTGAACTTGAAAGTGAAGTTGAAGTTGAAGTTGAAGTTAAGTTGAAGTTCAAGTTAAGTTTGAATATTTAAGTTGAAGTTGTAATTGAAGTTGAAATTGAAGTTGAAATTCAAGTTAAAATTGAAATTGAAATTGAAGTTGAAATTGATGTTGCAATTGTAGTTGAAATTGAAGTTGAAATTGAATTTGAAATTGAAGTTGAAATTGAAGTTGAAATTGAAGTTGAAACTGAAGTTGAAATTGAAATTGAAATTGAAGTTGAAATTGAAGTTGAAATTGAAGTTGAAATTAAAGTTGAAATTGAAGTTGAAACTGAAGTTGAAATTGAAGTTGAAATTGAAGTTGAAATTGAAGTTGAAATTAAAGTTGAATTTGAAGTTGAAATTGAAATTGAAATTGAACTTGAAGTTGAAATTGAAGTTGAAGTTGAAGTTGAATTTAAGTTGAAGTTCAAGTTAAGTTTGAATATTGAAGTTGAAGTTGTAATTGAAGTTGAAATTGAATTTGAAATTCAAGTTAAAATTGAAATTGAAATTGAAGTTGAAATTGAAGTTGAAATTGAAGTTGAAATTGAAGTTGAAATTGAAGTTGAATTTGAAGTTGAAGTTGAAGTTGAAGTTGAATTTGAAGTTGAAATTGAAGTTGAAATTGAAGTTGAAATTGAAGTTAAAATTGAAGTTGAAATTGAAGTTGAAATTGAAGTTGGAATTGAAGTTGAAATTGAAGTTGAATTTGAAGTTGAAGTTGAAGTTGAATTTGAAGTTGAATTTGAAGTTGAACTTGAAAGTGAAGTTGAAGTTGAAGTTAAGTTCAAGTTCAAGTTAAAATTGAAATTGAAATTGAAGTTGAAATTGAAGTTGCAATTGAAGTTGAAATTAAAGTTGAAATTGAAGTTGAAACTGAAGTTGAAATTGAAGTTGAAATTGAAGTTGAATTTGAAGTTGAAATTGAAATTGAAATTGAACTTGAAGTTGAAATTGAAGTTGAAGTTGAAGTTGAATTTAAGTTGAAGTTCAAGTTAAGTTTGAATATTGAAGTTGAAGTTGTAATTGAAGTTGAAATTGAAGATGAAATTGAAATTGAAATTGAAGTTGAAATTGAAGTTGAAATTGAAGTTGAAATTGAAGTTAAAATTGAAGTTGAAATTGAAGTTGAAATTGAAGTTGAAATTGAAGTTAAAATTGAAGTTGAATTTGAAGTTGAATTTGAAGTTGAACTTGAAAGTGAAGTTGAAGTTGAAGTTGAAGTTAAGTTGAAGTTCAAGTTAAGTTTGAATATTGAAGTTGAAGTTGTAATTGAAGTTGAAATTGAAGTTGAAATTGAAGTTGAAATTGAAGTTAAATTTGAAGTTGAAATTGAAGTTGAAATTGAAGTTGAAATTGAAGTTGAAATTGAAGTTGAATTTGAAGTTGAAGTTGAATTTGAAGTTGAAATTGAAGTTGAAATTGAAGTTGAAATTGAAGTTGAAATTGAAGTTAAAATTGAAGTTGAATTTGAAGTTGAAGTTGAAGTTGAATTTGAAGTTGAACTTGAAAGTGAAGTTGAAGTTGAAGTTGAAGTTAAGTTGAAGTTCAAGTTAAGTTTGAATATTTAAGTTGAAGTTGTAATTGAAGTTGAAATTGAAGTTGAAATTCAAGTTAAAATTGAAATTGAAATTGAAGTTGAAATTGATGTTGCAATTGTAGTTGAAATTGAAGTTGAAATTGAATTTGAAATTGAAGTTGAAATTGAAGTTGAAATTGAAGTTGAAACTGAAGTTGAAATTGAAATTGAAATTGAAGTTGAAATTGAAGTTGAAATTGAAGTTGAAATTGAAGTTGAAATTGAAGATGAAATTGAAGTTGAAATTGAAGTTGAAATTGAAGTTGAAATTGAAGTTGAAATTGAAGTTAAAATTGAAGTTGAAATTGAAGTTGAAATTGAAGTTGAAATTGAAGTTAAAATTGAAGTTGAATTTGAAGTTGAATTTGAAGTTGAACTTGAAAGTGAAGTTGAAGTTGAAGTTGAAGTTAAGTTGAAGTTGAAGTTAAGTTTGAATATTGAAGTTGAAGTTGTAATTGAAGTTGAAACTGAAGTTGAAATTGAAATTGAAGTTGAAATTGAAGTTGAAATTGAAGTTGAAATTGAAGTTGAAATTGAAGATGAAATTGAAATTGAAATTGAAGTTGAAATTGAAGTTGAAATTGAAGTTGAAATTGAAGTTAAAATTGAAGTTGAAATTGAAGTTGAAATTGAAGTTGAAATTGAAGTTGAAATTGAAGTTAAAATTGAAGTTGAATTTGAAGTTGAATTTGAAGTTGAACTTGAAAGTGAAGTTGAATTTGAAGTTGAAGTTAAGTTGAAGTTCAAGTTAAGTTTGAATATTGAAGTTGAAGTTGTAATTGAAGTTGAAATTGAAGTTGAAATTGAAGTTGAAATTGAAGTTAAATTTGAAGTTGAAATTGAAGTTGAAATTGAAGTTGAAATTGAAGTTGAAATTGAAGTTAAAATTGAAGTTGAAATTGAAGTTGAAATTGAAGTTGAAATTGAAGTTGGAATTGAAGTTGAAATTGAAGTTGAATTTGAAGTTGAAGTTGAAGTTGAATTTGAAGTTGAATTTGAAGTTGAACTTGAAAGTGAAGTTGAAGTTGAAGTTGAAGTTAAGTTCAAGTTCAAGTTAAAATTGAAATTGAAATTGAAGTTGAAATTGAAGTTGCAATTGAAGTTGAAATTGAAGTTGAAATTGAAGTTGAAATTAAAGTTGAAATTGAAGTTGAAACTGAAGTTGAAATTGAAGTTGAAATTGAAGTTGAAATTGAAGTTGAATTTGAAGTTGAAATTGAAATTGAAATTGAACTTGAAGTTGAAATTGAAGTTGAAGTTGGAGTTGAATTTAAGTTGAAGTTCAAGTTAAGTTTGAATATTGAAGTTGAAGTTGTAATTGAAGTTGAAATTGAATTTGAAATTCAAGTTAAAATTGAAATTGAAATTGAAGTTGAAATTGAAGTTGAAATTGAAGTTGAAATTGAAGTTGAAATTGAAGTTGAAATTGAAGTTGAAATTGAAGTTGAAATTGAAGTTGAAATTGAAGTTGAAATTGAAGTTGAAATTGAAGTTGAAATTGAAGTTGAAATTGAAGTTGAAATTGAAGTTGAAATTGGAGTTGAAATTGAAGTTGAAATTGAAGTTGAAATTGAAGTTGAAATTGAAGTTAAAATTGAAGTTGAAATTGAAGTTGAAATTGAAGTTGAAATTGAAGTTAAAATTGAAGTTGAATTTGAAGTTGAAGTTGAAGTTGAATTTGAAGTTGAACTTGAAAGTGAAGTTGAAGTTGAAGTTGAAGTTAAGTTGAAGTTCAAGTTAAGTTTGAATATTTAAGTTGAAGTTGTAATTGAAGTTGAAATTGAAGTTGAAATTCAAGTTAAAATTGAAATTGAAATTGAAGTTGAAATTGATGTTGCAATTGTAGTTGAAATTGAAGTTGAAATTGAATTTGAAATTGAAGTTGAAATTGAAGTTGAAATTGAAGTTGAAACTGAAGTTGAAATTGAAATTGAAATTGAAGTTGAAATTGAAGTTGAAATTGAAGTTGAAATTGAAGATGAAATTGAAGTTGAAATTGAAGTTGAAATTGAAGTTGAAATTGAAGTTGAAATTGAAGTTAAAATTGAAGTTGAAATTGAAGTTGAAATTGAAGTTGAAATTGAAGTTAAAATTGAAGTTGAATTTGAAGTTGAATTTGAAGTTGAACTTGAAAGTGAAGTTGAAGTTGAAGTTGAAGTTAAGTTGAAGTTGAAGTTAAGTTTGAATATTGAAGTTGAAGTTGTAATTGAAGTTGAAACTGAAGTTGAAATTGAAATTGAAGTTGAAATTGAAGTTGAAATTGAAGTTGAAATTGAAGTTGAAATTGAAGATGAAATTGAAATTGAAATTGAAGTTGAAATTGAAGTTGAAATTGAAGTTGAAATTGAAGTTAAAATTGAAGTTGAAATTGAAGTTGAAATTGAAGTTGAAATTGAAGTTGAAATTGAAGTTAAAATTGAAGTTGAATTTGAAGTTGAATTTGAAGTTGAACTTGAAAGTGAAGTTGAAGTTGAAGTTGAAGTTAAGTTGAAGTTCAAGTTAAGTTTGAATATTGAAGTTGAAGTTGTAATTGAAGTTGAAATTGAAGTTGAAATTGAAGTTGAAATTGAAGTTAAATTTGAAGTTGAAATTGAAGTTGAAATTGAAGTTGAAATTGAAGTTGAAATTGAAGTTGAATTTGAAGTTGAAGTTGAATTTGAAGTTGAAATTGAAGTTGAAATTGAAGTTGAAATTGAAGTTGAAATTGAAGTTAAAATTGAAGTTGAATTTGAAGTTGAAGTTGAAGTTGAATTTGAAGTTGAACTTGAAAGTGAAGTTGAATTTGAAGTTGAAGTTAAGTTGAAGTTCAAGTTAAGTTTGAATATTGAAGTTGAAGTTGTAATTGAAGTTGAAATTGAAGTTGAAATTGAAGTTGAAATTGAAGTTAAATTTGAAGTTGAAATTGAAGTTGAAATTGAAGTTGAAATTGAAGTTGAAATTGAAGTTAAAATTGAAGTTGAAATTGAAGTTGAAATTGAAGTTGAAATTGAAGTTGAAATTGAAGTTGGAATTGAAGTTGAAATTGAAGTTGAATTTGAAGTTGAAGTTGAAGTTGAATTTGAAGTTGAATTTGAAGTTGAACTTGAAAGTGAAGTTGAAGTTGAAGTTGAAGTTAAGTTCAAGTTCAAGTTAAAATTGAAATTGAAATTGAAGTTGAAATTGAAGTTGCAATTGAAGTTGAAATTGAAGTTGAAATTGAAGTTGAAATTAAAGTTGAAATTGAAGTTGAAACTGAAGTTGAAATTGAAGTTGAAATTGAAGTTGAAATTGAAGTTGAATTTGAAGTTGAAATTGAAATTGAAATTGAACTTGAAGTTGAAATTGAAGTTGAAGTTGGAGTTGAATTTAAGTTGAAGTTCAAGTTAAGTTTGAATATTGAAGTTGAAGTTGTAATTGAAGTTGAAATTAAATTTGAAATTCAAGTTAAAATTGAAATTGAAATTGAAGTTGAAATTGAAGTTGAAATTGAAGTTGAAAT
The DNA here is from genome assembly GCA_036925085.1 of Brachycybe producta. Taxonomy (NCBI): domain Eukaryota; kingdom Metazoa; phylum Arthropoda; class Diplopoda; order Playtdesmida; family Andrognathidae; genus Brachycybe; species Brachycybe producta. Next base: position 76,584 of record JAUPFP010000205.1, read on the forward strand.
TGAAGTTGAAATTGAAGTTGAAATTGAAGTTGAAATTGAAGTTGAAATTGAAGTTGAAATTGAAGTTGAAATTGAAGTTGAAATTGAAGTTGAAATTGAAGTTGAAATTGAAGTTGAAATTGAAGTTGAAATTGAAGTTGAAATTGGAGTTGAAATTGAAGTTGAAATTGAAGTTGAAATTGAAGTTGAAATTGAAGTTAAAATTGAAGTTGAAATTGAAGTTGAAATTGAAGTTGAAATTGAAGTTAAAATTGAAGTTGAATTTGAAGTTGAAGTTGAATTTGAAGTTGAACTTGAAAGTGAAGTTGAAGTTGAAGTTGAAGTTAAGTTGAAGTTCAAGTTAAGTTTGAATATTTAAGTTGAAGTTGTAATTGAAGTTGAAATTGAAGTTGAAATTCAAGTTAAAATTGAAATTGAAATTGAAGTTGAAATTGATGTTGCAATTGTAGTTGAAATTGAAGTTGAAATTGAATTTGAAATTGAAGTTGAAATTGAAGTTGAAATTGAAGTTGAAACTGAAGTTGAAATTGAAATTGAAATTGAAGTTGAAATTGAAGTTGAAATTGAAGTTGAAATTGAAGATGAAATTGAAGTTGAAATTGAAGTTGAAATTGAAGTTGAAATTGAAGTTGAAATTGAAGTTAAAATTGAAGTTGAAATTGAAGTTGAAATTGAAGTTGAAATTGAAGTTAAAATTGAAGTTGAATTTGAAGTTGAATTTGAAGTTGAACTTGAAAGTGAAGTTGAAGTTGAAGTTGAAGTTAAGTTGAAGTTGAAGTTAAGTTTGAATATTGAAGTTGAAGTTGTAATTGAAGTTGAAACTGAAGTTGAAATTGAAATTGAAGTTGAAATTGAAGTTGAAATTGAAGTTGAAATTGAAGTTGAAATTGAAGATGAAATTGAAATTGAAATTGAAGTTGAAATTGAAGTTGAAATTGAAGTTGAAATTGAAGTTGAAATTGAAGTTAAAATTGAAGTTGAAATTGAAGTTGAAATTGAAGTTGAAATTGAAGTTGAAATTGAAGTTAAAATTGAAGTTGAATTTGAAGTTGAATTTGAAGTTGAACTTGAAAGTTAAGTTGAAGTTGAAGTTGAAGTTAAGTTGAAGTTCAAGTTAAGTTTGAATATTGAAGTTGAAGTTGTAATTGAAGTTGAAATTGAAGTTGAAATTGAAGTTGAAATTGAAGTTAAATTTGAAGTTGAAATTGAAGTTGAAATTGAAGTTGAAATTGAAGTTGAAATTGAAGTTGAATTTGAAGTTGAAGTTGAATTTGAAGTTGAAATTGAAGTTGAAATTGAAGTTGAAATTGAAGTTGAAATTGAAGTTAAAATTGAAGTTGAATTTGAAGTTGAAGTTGAAGTTGAATTTGAAGTTGAACTTGAAAGTGAAGTTGAAGTTGAAGTTGAAGTTAAGTTGAAGTTCAAGTTAAGTTTGAATATTTAAGTTGAAGTTGTAATTGAAGTTGAAATTGAAGTTGAAATTCAAGTTAAAATTGAAATTGAAATTGAAGTTGAAATTGATGTTGCAATTGTAGTTGAAATTGAAGTTGAAATTGAATTTGAAATTGAAGTTGAAATTGAAGTTGAAATTGAAGTTGAAACTGAAGTTGAAATTGAAATTGAAATTGAAGTTGAAATTGAAGTTGAAATTGAAGTTGAAATTGAAGATGAAATTGAAGTTGAAATTGAAGTTGAAATTGAAGTTGAAATTGAAGTTGAAATTGAAGTTAAAATTGAAGTTGAAATTGAAGTTGAAATTGAAGTTGAAATTGAAGTTAAAATTGAAGTTGAATTTGAAGTTGAATTTGAAGTTGAACTTGAAAGTGAAGTTGAAGTTGAAGTTGAAGTTAAGTTGAAGTTGAAGTTAAGTTTGAATATTGAAGTTGAAGTTGTAATTGAAGTTGAAACTGAAGTTGAAATTGAAATTGAAGTTGAAATTGAAGTTGAAATTGAAGTTGAAATTGAAGTTGAAATTGAAGATGAAATTGAAATTGAAATTGAAGTTGAAATTGAAGTTGAAATTGAAGTTGAAATTGAAGTTAAAATTGAAGTTGAAATTGAAGTTGAAATTGAAGTTGAAATTGAAGTTGAAATTGAAGTTAAAATTGAAGTTGAATTTGAAGTTGAATTTGAAGTTGAACTTGAAAGTGAAGTTGAATTTGAAGTTGAAGTTAAGTTGAAGTTCAAGTTAAGTTTGAATATTGAAGTTGAAGTTGTAATTGAAGTTGAAATTGAAGTTGAAATTGAAGTTGAAATTGAAGTTAAATTTGAAGTTGAAATTGAAGTTGAAATTGAAGTTGAAATTGAAGTTGAAATTGAAGTTAAAATTGAAGTTGAAATTGAAGTTGAAATTGAAGTTGAAATTGAAGTTGGAATTGAAGTTGAAATTGAAGTTGAATTTGAAGTTGAAGTTGAAGTTGAATTTGAAGTTGAATTTGAAGTTGAACTTGAAAGTGAAGTTGAAGTTGAAGTTGAAGTTAAGTTCAAGTTCAAGTTAAAATTGAAATTGAAATTGAAGTTGAAATTGAAGTTGCAATTGAAGTTGAAATTGAAGTTGAAATTGAAGTTGAAATTAAAGTTGAAATTGAAGTTGAAACTGAAGTTGAAATTGAAGTTGAAATTGAAGTTGAAATTGAAGTTGAATTTGAAGTTGAAATTGAAATTGAAATTGAACTTGAAGTTGAAATTGAAGTTGAAGTTGGAGTTGAATTTAAGTTGAAGTTCAAGTTAAGTTTGAATATTGAAGTTGAAGTTGTAATTGAAGTTGAAATTGAATTTGAAATTCAAGTTAAAATTGAAATTGAAATTGAAGTTGAAATTGAAGTTGAAATTGAAGTTGAAATTGAAGTTGAAATTGAAGTTGAAATTGAAGTTGAAATTGAAGTTGAAATTGAAGTTGAAATTGAAGTTGAAATTGAAGTTGAAATTGAAGTTGAAATTGAAGTTGAAATTGAAGTTGAAATTGAAGTTGAAATTGAAGTTGAAATTGGAGTTGAAATTGAAGTTGAAATTGAAGTTGAAATTGAAGTTGAAATTGAAGTTAAAATTGAAGTTGAATTTGAAGTTGAAGTTGAAGTTGAATTTGAAGTTGAACTTGAAAGTGAAGTTGAAGTTGAAGTTGAAGTTAAGTTGAAGTTCAAGTTAAGTTTGAATATTTAAGTTGAAGTTGTAATTGAAGTTGAAATTGAAGTTGAAATTCAAGTTAAAATTGAAATTGAAATTGAAGTTGAAATTGATGTTGCAATTGTAGTTGAAATTGAAGTTGAAATTGAATTTGAAATTGAAGTTGAAATTGAAGTTGAAATTGAAGTTGAAACTGAAGTTGAAATTGAAATTGAAATTGAAGTTGAAATTGAAGTTGAAATTGAAGTTGAAATTGAAGATGAAATTGAAGTTGAAATTGAAGTTGAAATTGAAGTTGAAATTGAAGTTGAAATTGAAGTTAAAATTGAAGTTGAAATTGAAGTTGAAATTGAAGTTGAAATTGAAGTTAAAATTGAAGTTGAATTTGAAGTTGAATTTGAAGTTGAACTTGAAAGTGAAGTTGAAGTTGAAGTTGAAGTTAAGTTGAAGTTGAAGTTAAGTTTGAATATTGAAGTTGAAGTTGTAATTGAAGTTGAAACTGAAGTTGAAATTGAAATTGAAGTTGAAATTGAAGTTGAAATTGAAGTTGAAATTGAAGTTGAAATTGAAGATGAAATTGAAATTGAAATTGAAGTTGAAATTGAAGTTGAATTTGAAGTTGAAATTGAAGTTAAAATTGAAGTTGAAATTGAAGTTGAAATTGAAGTTGAAATTGAAGTTGAAATTGAAGTTAAAATTGAAGTTGAATTTGAAGTTGAATTTGAAGTTGAACTTGAAAGTGAAGTTGAATTTGAAGTTGAAGTTAAGTTGAAGTTCAAGTTAAGTTTGAATCTTGAAGTTGAAGTTGTAATTGAAGTTGAAATTGAAGTTGAAATTGAAGTTGAAATTGAAGTTAAATTTGAAGTTGAAATTGAAGTTGAAATTGAAGTTGAAATTGAAGTTGAAATTGAAGTTAAAATTGAAGTTGAAATTGAAGTTGAAATTGAAGTTGAAATTGAAGTTGGAATTGAAGTTGAAATTGAAGTTGAATTTGAAGTTGAAGTTGAAGTTGAATTTGAAGTTGAATTTGAAGTTGAACTTGAAAGTGAAGTTGAAGTTGAAGTTGAAGTTAAGTTCAAGTTCAAGTTAATT
>JAUPFP010000206.1:0-79104 GCA_036925085.1 Brachycybe producta
ATAGCAACTTCAATTTCAACTTCAATTTCAACTTCAATTTTAACTTCAATTTCAACTTCAATTTCAACTTCAATTTCAACTTCAATTTTAACTTCAATTTCAATTTCAATTTCAACTTCAGTTTCAACTTCAATTTTAACTTCAATTTCAACTTCAATTTCAACTTCAATTTCAACTTCAATAGCAACTTCAATTTCAACTTCAATTTCAACTTCAATTTCAACTTCAATTTCAACTTCAATTTCAATGTCAATTTCAACTTCAATTTCAACTTCAATTTCAACTTCAATTTCAACTTCAATTTCAACTTCAATTTCAACTTCAATTTCAACTTCAATTTCAACTTCAATTTCAACTTCAATTTCAACTTCAATTTCAACTTCAATTTCAATGTCAATTTCAACTTCAATTTCAACTTCAATTTTAACTTTAATTTCAACTTGAATTTCAACTTCAATTTTAACTTTAATTTCAACTTGAATTTCAACTTCAATTTCAATTTCAATTTCAACTTCAATTTCAACTTCAATTTCAACTTCAATTTCAACTTCAGTTTCAACTTCAATTTTAACTTCAATTTCAACTTCAATTTCAACTTCAATTTTAACTTTAATTTCAAATTGAATTTCAACTTCAATTTTAACTTTAATTTCAACTTGAATTTCAACTTCAATTTCAATTTCAATTTCAACTTCAATTTCAACTTCAATTTCAACTTCAGTTTCAACTTCAATTTTAACTTCAATTTCAACTTCAATTTCAACTTCAATTTCAACTTCAATAGCAACTTCAATTTCAACTTCAATTTCAACTTCAATTTTAACTTCAATTTCAACTTCAATTTTAACTTCAATTTCAACTTCAATTTCAACTTCAATTTCAACTTCAATTTCAACTTCAATTTCAACTTCAATTTCAACTTCAGTTTCAACTTCAATTTTAACTTCAATTTCAACTTCAATTTCAACTTCAATTTCAACTTCAATTTCAACTTCAATAGCAACTTCAATTTCAACTTCAATTTCAACTTCAATTTTAACTTCAATTTCAACTTCAATTTTAACTTCAATTTCAACTTCAATTTCAACTTCAATTTCAACTTCAATAGCAACTTCAATTTCAACTTCAATTTCAACTTCAATTTTAACTTCAATTTCAACTTCAATTTCAACTTCAATTTCAACTTCAATTTCAACTTCAATTTCAACTTCAATTTCAACTTCAATTTTAACTTCAATTTCAATTTCAATTTCAACTTCAGTTTCAACTTCAATTTTAACTTCAATTTCAACTTCAATTTCAACTTCAATTTCAACTTCAATAGCAACTTCAATTTCAACTTCAATTTCAACTTCAATTTCAACTTCAATTTCAACTTCAATTTCAATGTCAATTTCAACTACAATTTCAACTTCAATTTCAACTTCAATTTCAACTTCAATTTCAACTTCAATTTCAACTTCAATTTCAACTTCAATTTCAATGTCAATTTCAACTTCAATTTCAACTTCAATTTTAACTTTAATTTCAACTTGAATTTCAACTTCAATTTTAACTTTAATTTCAACTTGAATTTCAACTTCAATTTCAATTTCAATTTCAACTTCAATTTCAACTTCAATTTCAACTTCAGTTTCAACTTCAATTTTAACTTCAATTTCAACTTCAATTTCAACTTCAATTTTAACTTTAATTTCAAATTGAATTTCAACTTCAATTTTAACTTTAATTTCAACTTGAATTTCAACTTCAATTTCAATTTCAATTTCAACTTCAATTTCAACTTCAATTTCAACTTCAGTTTCAACTTCAATTTTAACTTCAATTTCAACTTCAATTTCAACTTCAATTTCAACTTCAATAGCAACTTCAATTTCAACTTCAATTTCAACTTCAATTTCAATGTCAATTTCAACTTCAATTTCAACTTCAATTTCAACTTCAATTTCAACTTCAATTTCAACTTCAATTTCAATGTCAATTTCAACTTCAATTTCAACTTCAATTTTAACTTTAATTTCAACTTGAATTTCAACTTCAATTTTAACTTTAATTTCAACTTGAATTTCAACTTCAATTTCAACTTCAATTTCAACTTCAATTTCAACTTCAATTTCAACTTCAATTTCAATGTCAATTTCAACTTCAATTTCAACTTCAATTTCAACTTCAATTTCAACTTCAATTTCAACTTCAATTTCAATGTCAATTTCAACTTCAATTTCAACTTCAATTTTAACTTTAATTTCAACTTGAATTTCAACTTCAATTTTAACTTTAATTTCAACTTGAATTTCAACTTCAATTTCAATTTCAATTTCAACTTCAATTTCAACTTCAATTTCAACTTCAGTTTCAATGTCAATTTCAACTTCAATTTCAACTTCAATTTTAACTTTAATTTCAACTTGAATTTCAACTTCAATTTCAATGTCAATTTCAACTTCAATTTCAACTTCAATTTCAACTTCAATTTCAACTTCAATTTCAACTTCAATTTCAACTTCAATTTCAATGTCAATTTCAACTTCAATTTCAACTTCAATTTTAACTTTAATTTCAACTTGAATTTCAACTTCAATTTTAACTTTAATTTCAACTTGAATTTCAACTTCAATTTCAATTTCAATTTCAACTTCAGTTTCAACTTCAATTTTAACTTCAATTTCAACTTCAATTTCAACTTCAATTTCAACTTCAATAGCAACTTCAATTTCAACTTCAATTTCAACTTCAATTTTAACTTCAATTTCAACTTCAATTTCAACTTCAATTTCAACTCCAATTTCAACTTCAATTTCAACTTCAATTTCAACTTCAATTTCAACTTCAGTTTCAACTTTAATTTCAACTTTAATTTCAACTTCAATTTTAACTTCAATTTCAACTTCAATTTCAACTTCAATTTTAACTTCATTTTTAACTTCAATTTCAACTTCAATTTCAACTTCAATTTCAACTTCAATTTCAACTTCAATTTCAACTTCAATTTCAACTTCAATTTCAACTTCAATTTTAACTTCAATAGCAACTTCAATTTCAACTTCAATTTCAACTTCAATTTCAACTTCAATTTCAACTTCAATTTCAATGTCAATTTCAACTTCAATTTCAACTTCAATTTCAACTTCAATTTCAACTTCAATTTCAACTTCAATTTCAATGTCAATTTCAACTTCAATTTCAACTTCAATTTTGACTTTAATTTGAACTTGAATTTCAACTTCAATTTCAACTTCAATTTCAACTTCAATTTTAACTTCAATTTCAATTTCAATTTCAACTTCAGTTTCAACTTCAATTTTAACTTCAATTTCAACTTCAATTTCAACTTCAATTTCAACTTCAATTTCAATGTCAATTTCAACTTCAATTTCAACTTCAATTTTAACTTTAATTTCAACTTGAATTTCAACTTCAATTTTAACTTTAATTTCAACTTGAATTTCAACTTCAATTTCAATTTCAATTTCAACTTCAATTTCAACTTCAATTTCAACTTCAGTTTCAACTTCAATTTTAACTTCAATTTCAACTTCAATTTCAACTTCAATTTCAACTTCAATAGCAACTTCAATTTCAACTTCAATTTCAACTTCAATTTTAACTTCAATTTCAACTTCAATTTTAACTTCAATTTCAACTTCAATTTCAACTTCAATTTCAACTTCAATAGCAACTTCAATTTCAACTTCAATTTCAACTTCAATTTTAACTTCAATTTCAACTTCAATTTCAACTTCAATTTCAACTTCAATTTCAACTTCAATTTCAACTTCAATTTTAACTTCAATTTCAATTTCAATTTCAACTTCAGTTTCAACTTCAATTTTAACTTCAATTTCAACTTCAATTTCAACTTCAATTTCAACTTCAATAGCAACTTCAATTTCAACTTCAATTTCAACTTCAATTTCAACTTCAATTTCAACTTCAATTTCAATGTCAATTTCAACTACAATTTCAACTTCAATTTCAACTTCAATTTCAACTTCAATTTCAACTTCAATTTCAACTTCAATTTCAACTTCAATTTCAACTTCAATTTCAATGTCAATTTCAACTTCAATTTCAACTTCAATTTTAACTTTAATTTCAACTTGAATTTCAACTTCAATTTTAACTTTAATTTCAACTTGAATTTCAACTTCAATTTCAATTTCAATTTCAACTTCAATTTCAACTTCAATTTCAACTTCAATTTCAACTTCAGTTTCAACTTCAATTTTAACTTCAATTTCAACTTCAATTTCAACTTCAATTTTAACTTTAATTTCAAATTGAATTTCAACTTCAATTTTAACTTTAATTTCAACTTGAATTTCAACTTCAATTTCAATTTCAATTTCAACTTCAATTTCAAATTCAATTTCAACTTCAGTTTCAACTTCAATTTTAACTTCAATTTCAACTTCAATTTCAACTTCAATTTCAACTTCAATAGCAACTTCAATTTCAACTTCAATTTCAACTTCAATTTCAATGTCAATTTCAACTTCAATTTCAACTTCAATTTCAACTTCAATTTCAACTTCAATTTCAACTTCAATTTCAATGTCAATTTCAACTTCAATTTCAACTTCAATTTTAACTTTAATTTCAACTTGAATTTCAACTTCAATTTTAACTTTAATTTCAACTTGAATTTCAACTTCAATTTCAACTTCAATTTCAACTTCAATTTCAACTTCAATTTCAACTTCAATTTCAATGTCAATTTCAACTTCAATTTCAACTTCAATTTCAACTTCAATTTCAACTTCAATTTCAACTTCAATTTCAATGTCAATTTCAACTTCAATTTCAACTTCAATTTTAACTTTAATTTCAACTTGAATTTCAACTTCAATTTTAACTTTAATTTCAACTTGAATTTCAACTTCAATTTCAATTTCAATTTCAACTTCAATTTCAACTTCAATTTCAACTTCAGTTTCAATGTCAATTTCAACTTCAATTTCAACTTCAATTTTAACTTTAATTTCAACTTGAATTTCAACTTCAATTTCAATGTCAATTTCAACTTCAATTTCAACTTCAATTTCAACTTCAATTTCAACTTCAATTTCAACTTCAATTTCAACTTCAATTTCAATGTCAATTTCAACTTCAATTTCAACTTCAATTTTAACTTTAATTTCAACTTGAATTTCAACTTCAATTTTAACTTTAATTTCAACTTGAATTTCAACTTCAATTTCAATTTCAATTTCAACTTCAGTTTCAACTTCAATTTTAACTTCAATTTCAACTTCAATTTCAACTTCAATTTCAACTTCAATAGCAACTTCAATTTCAACTTCAATTTCAACTTCAATTTTAACTTTAATTTCAACTTCAATTTCAACTTCAATTTCAACTCCAATTTCAACTTCAATTTCAACTTCAATTTCAACTTCAATTTCAACTTCAGTTTCAACTTTAATTTCAACTTTAATTTCAACTTCAATTTTAACTTCAATTTCAACTTCAATTTCAACTTCAATTTTAACTTCATTTTTAACTTCAATTTCAACTTCAATTTCAACTTCAATTTCAACTTCAATTTCAACTTCAATTTCAACTTCAATTTCAACTTCAATTTCAACTTCAATTTTAACTTCAATAGCAACTTCAATTTCAACTTCAATTTCAACTTCAATTTCAACTTCAATTTCAACTTCAATTTCAATGTCAATTTCAACTTCAATTTCAACTTCAATTTCAACTTCAATTTCAACTTCAATTTCAACTTCAATTTCAATGTCAATTTCAACTTCAATTTCAACTTCAATTTTGACTTTAATTTGAACTTGAATTTCAACTTCAATTTCAACTTCAATTTCAACTTCAATTTTAACTTCAATTTCAATTTCAATTTCAACTTCAGTTTCAACTTCAATTTTAACTTCAATTTCAACTTCAATTTCAACTTCAATTTCAACTTCAATTTCAACTTCAATTTCAATGTCAATTTCAACTTCAATTTCAACTTCAATTTTGACTTTAATTTCAACTTGAATTTCAACTTCAATTTCAACTTCAATTTCAACTTCAATTTTAACTTCAATTTCAATTTCAATTTCAACTTCAGTTTCAACTTCAATTTTAACTTAAATTTCAACTTCAATTTCAACTTCAATTTCAACTTCAATAGCAACTTCAATTTCAACTTCAATTTCAACTTCAATTTCAATTTCAATTTCAACTTCAGTTTCAACTTCAATTTTAACTTCAATTTCAACTTCAATTTCAACTTCAATTTCAACTTCAATAGCAACTTCAATTTCAACTTCAATTTCAATTTCAATTTCAACTTCAATTTTAACTTCATTTTTAACTTCAATTTCAACTTCAATTTCAACTTCAATTTCAACTTCAATTTCAACTTCAATTTCAACTTCAATTTCAACTTCAGTTTCAACTTCAATTTTAACTTCAATTTCAACTTCAATTTCAACTTCAATTTCAACTTCAATTTCAACTTCAATTTCAACTTCAATTTCAATGTCAATTTCAACTTCAATTTCAACTTCAATTTTAACTTGAATTTCAACTTGAATTTCAACTTCAATTTCAATGTCAATTTCAACTTCAATTTCAACTTCAATTTCAACTTCAATTTCAACTTCAATTTCAACTTCAATTTCAACTTCAATTTCAATGTCAATTTCAACTTCAATTTCAACTTCAATTTTAACTTTAATTTCAACTTGAATTTCAACTTCAATTTTAACTTTAATTTCAACTTGAATTTCAACTTCAATTTCAATTTCAATTTCAACTTCAGTTTCAACTTCAATTTTAACTTCAATTTCAACTTCAATTTCAACTTCAATTTCAACTTCAATAGCAACTTTAATTTCAACTTCAATTTCAACTTCAATTTTAACTTCAATTTCAACTTCAATTTCAATGTCAATTTCAACTTCAATTTCAACTTCAATTTTGACTTTAATTTGAACTTGAATTTCAACTTCAATTTCAACTTCAATTTCAACTTCAATTTTAACTTCAATTTCAATTTCAATTTCAACTTCAGTTTCAACTTCAATTTTAACTTCAATTTCAACTTCAATTTCAACTTCAATTTCAACTTCAATAGCAACTTCAATTTCAACTTCAATTTCAACTTCAATTGTAACTTCAATTTCAACTTCAATTTCAACTTCAATTTCAACTTCAATTTCAACTTCAATTTCAACTTCAATTTTAACTTAAATTTCAACTTCAATTTCAACTTCAATTTCAACTTCAATAGCAACTTCAATTTCAACTTCAATTTCAACTTCAATTTCAACTTCAATTTTAACTTCAATTTCAATTTCAATTTCAACTTCAGTTTCAACTTCAATTTTAACTTCAATTTCAACTTCAATTTCAACTTCAATTTCAACTTCAATTTTAACTTCAATTTCAATTTCAATTTCAACTTCAGTTTCAACTTCAATTTTAACTTCAATTTCAACTTCAATTTCAACTTCAATTTCAACTTCAATAGCAACTTCAATTTCAACTTCAATTTCAACTTCAATTGTAACTTCAATTTCAACTTCAATTTCAACTTCAATTTCAACTTGAATTTCAACTTCAATTTCAACTTCAATTTCAACTTCAATTTTAACTTCAATTTCAATTTCAATTTCAACTTCAGTTTCAACTTCAATTTTAACTTCAATTTCAACTTCAATTTCAACTTCAATTTCAACTTCAATAGCAACTTCAATTTCAACTTCAATTTCAACTTCAATTGTAACTTCAATTTCAACTTCAATTTCAACTTCAATTTCAACTTCAATTTCAACTTCAATTTCAACTTCAATTTCAACTTCAATTTCAATGTCAATTTCAACTTCAATTTCAACTTCAGTTTCAACTTCAATTTTAACTTCAATTTCAACTTCAATTTCAACTTCAATTTCAACTTCAATTTCAACTTCAATAGCAACTTCAATTTCAACTTCAATTTCAACTTCAATTTTAACTTCAATTTCAACTTCAATTTCAACTTCAATTTCAACTTCAATTTCAACTTCAATTTCAACTTCAATTTCAACTTCAATTTCAACTTCAATTTCAATGTCAATTTCAACTTCAATTTCAACTTCAATTTCAACTTCAATTTCAACTTCAATTTCAACTTCAATTTCAATGTCAATTTCAACTTCAATTTCAACTTCAATTTTAACTTTAATTTCAACTTGAATTTCAACTTCAATTTTAACTTTAATTTCAACTTGAATTTCAACTTCAATTTCAATTTCAATTTCAACTTCAATTTCAACTTCAATTTCAACTTCAGTTTCAACTTCAATTTTAACTTCAATTTCAACTTCAATTTCAACTTCAATTTCAACTTCAATAGCAACTTCAATTTCAACTTCAATTTCAACTTCAATTTCAACTTCAATTTTAACTTCAATTTCAACTTCAATTTCAACTTCAATTTCAACTTCAATTTTAACTTTAATTTCAAATTGAATTTCAACTTCAATTTTAACTTTAATTTCAACTTGAATTTCAACTTCAATTTCAATTTCAATTTCAACTTCAATTTCAACTTCAATTTCAACTTCAGTTTCAACTTCAATTTTAACTTCAATTTCAACTTCAATTTCAACTTCAATTTCAACTTCAATAGCAACTTCAATTTCAACTTCAATTTCAACTTCAATTTCAATGTCAATTTCAACTTCAATTTCAACTTCAATTTCAACTTCAATTTCAACTTCAATTTCAACTTCAATTTCAACTTCAGTTTCAACTTCAATTTTAACTTCAATTTCAACTTCAATTTCAACTTCAATTTTAACTTTAATTTCAAATTGAATTTCAACTTCAATTTTAACTTTAATTTCAACTTGAATTTCAACTTCAATTTCAATTTCAATTTCAACTTCAATTTCAACTTCAATTTCAACTTCAGTTTCAACTTCAATTTTAACTTCAATTTCAACTTCAATTTCAACTTCAATTTCAACTTCAATAGCAACTTGAATTTCAACTTCAATTTTAACTTTAATTTCAACTTGAATTTCAACTTCAATTTCAATTTCAATTTCAACTTCAATTTCAACTTCAATTTCAACTTCAGTTTCAACTTCAATTTTAACTTCAATTTCAACTTCAATTTCAACTTCAATTTCAACTTCAATAGCAACTTCAATTTCAACTTCAATTTCAACTTCAATTTTAACTTCAATTTCAACTTCAATTTTAACTTCAATTTCAACTTCAATTTCAACTTCAATTTCAACTTCAATAGCAACTTCAATTTCAACTTCAATTTCAACTTCAATTTTAACTTCAATTTCAACTTCAATTTCAACTTCAATTTCAACTTCAATTTCAACTTCAATTTCAACTTCAATTTCAACTTCAATTTTAACTTCAATTTCAATTTCAATTTCAACTTCAGTTTCAACTTCAATTTTAACTTCAATTTCAACTTCAATTTCAACTTCAATTTCAACTTCAATAGCAACTTCAATTTCAACTTCAATTTCAACTTCAATTTCAACTTCAATTTCAACTTCAATTTCAATGTCAATTTCAACTTCAATTTCAACTTCAATTTCAACTTCAATTTCAACTTCAATTTCAACTTCAATTTCAACTTCAATTTCAACTTCAATTTCAATGTCAATTTCAACTTCAATTTCAACTTCAATTTTAACTTTAATTTCAACTTGAATTTCAACTTCAATTTTAACTTTAATTTCAACTTGAATTTCAACTTCAATTTCAATTTCAATTTCAACTTCAATTTCAACTTCAATTTCAACTTCAATTTCAACTTCAGTTTCAACTTCAATTTTAACTTCAATTTCAACTTCAATTTCAACTTCAATTTTAACTTTAATTTCAAATTGAATTTCAACTTCAATTTTAACTTTAATTTCAACTTGAATTTCAACTTCAATTTCAATTTCAATTTCAACTTCAATTTCAACTTCAATTTCAACTTCAGTTTCAACTTCAATTTTAACTTCAATTTCAACTTCAATTTCAACTTCAATTTCAACTTCAATAGCAACTTCAATTTCAACTTCAATTTCAACTTCAATTTTAACTTCAATTTCAACTTCAATTTTAACTTCAATTTCAACTTCAATTTCAACTTCAATTTCAACTTCAATAGCAACTTCAATTTCAACTTCAATTTCAACTTCAATTTTAACTTCAATTTCAACTTAAATTTCAACTTCAATTTCAACTTCAATTTCAACTTCAATTTCAACTTCAATTTTAACTTCAATTTCAATTTCAATTTCAACTTCAGTTTCAACTTCAATTTTAACTTCAATTTCAACTTCAATTTCAACTTCAATTTCAACTTCAATTTTAACTTCATTTTTAACTTCAATTTCAACTTCAATTTCAATGTCAATTTCAACTTCAATTTCAACTTCAATTTCAACTTCAATTTCAACTTCAATTTCAACTTCAATTTCAACTTCAATAGCAACTTCAATTTCAACTTCAATTTCAACTTCAATTTTAACTTCAATTTCAACTTCAATTTCAACTTCAATTTCAACTTCAATTTCAACTTCAATTTCAACTTCAATTTTAACTTCAATTTCAATTTCAATTTCAACTTCAGTTTCAACTTCAATTTTAACTTCAATTTCAACTTCAATTTCAACTTCAATTTCAACTTCAATAGCAACTTCAATTTCAACTTCAATTTCAACTTCAATTTCAACTTCAATTTCAACTTCAATTTCAATGTCAATTTCAACTTCAATTTCAACTTCAATTTCAACTTCAATTTCAACTTCAATTTCAACTTCAATTTCAACTTCAATTTCAACTTCAATTTCAATGTCAATTTCAACTTCAATTTCAACTTCAATTTTAACTTTAATTTCAACTTGAATTTCAACTTCAATTTTAACTTTAATTTCAACTTGAATTTCAACTTCAATTTCAATTTCAATTTCAACTTCAATTTCAACTTCAATTTCAACTTCAATTTCAACTTCAGTTTCAACTTCAATTTTAACTTCAATTTCAACTTCAATTTCAACTTCAATTTTAACTTTAATTTCAAATTGAATTTCAACTTCAATTTTAACTTTAATTTCAACTTGAATTTCAACTTCAATTTCAATTTCAATTTCAACTTCAATTTCAACTTCAATTTCAACTTCAGTTTCAACTTCAATTTTAACTTCAATTTCAACTTCAATTTCAACTTCAATTTCAACTTCAATAGCAACTTCAATTTCAACTTCAATTTCAACTTCAATTTTAACTTCAATTTCAACTTCAATTTTAACTTCAATTTCAACTTCAATTTCAACTTCAATTTCAACTTCAATAGCAACTTCAATTTCAACTTCAATTTCAACTTCAATTTTAACTTCAATTTCAACTTAAATTTCAACTTCAATTTCAACTTCAATTTCAACTTCAATTTCAACTTCAATTTTAACTTCAATTTCAATTTCAATTTCAACTTCAGTTTCAACTTCAATTTTAACTTCAATTTCAACTTCAATTTCAACTTCAATTTCAACTTCAATTTCAACTTCAATAGCAACTTCAATTTCAACTTCAATTTCAATTTCAATTTCAACTTCAATTTTAACTTCATTTTTAACTTCAATTTCAACTTCAATTTCAACTTCAATTTCAACTTCAATTTCAACTTCAGTTTCAACTTCAATTTTAACTTCAATTTCAACTTCAATTTCAACTTCAATTTCAACTTCAATTTCAACTTCAATAGCAACTTCAATTTCAACTTCAATTTCAACTTCAATTTTAACTTCAATTTCAACTTCAATTTCAACTTCAATTTCAACTTCAATTTCAACTTCAATTTCAACTTCAATTTCAACTTCAATTTCAATGTCAATTTCAACTTCAATTTCAACTTCAATTTCAACTTCAATTTCAACTTCAATTTCAATGTCAATTTCAACTTCAATTTCAACTTCAGTTTCAACTTCAATTTTAACTTCAATTTCAACTTCAATTTCAACTTCAATTTCAACTTCAATTTCAACTTCAATTTCAACTTCAATTTCAATGTCAATTTCAACTTCAATTTCAACTTCAATTTCAACTTCAATTTCAACTTCAATTTCAACTTCAATTTCAACTTCAATTTCAACTTCAATTTCAATGTCAATTTCAACTTCAATTTCAACTTCAATTTTAACTTTAATTTCAAATTGAATTTCAACTTCAATTTTAACTTTAATTTCAACTTGAATTTCAACTTCAATTTCAATTTCAATTTCAACTTCAATTTCAACTTCAATTTCAACTTCAGTTTCAACTTCAATTTTAACTTCAATTTCAACTTCTATTTCAACTTCAATTTCAACTTCAATAGCAACTTCAATTTCAACTTCAATTTCAACTTCAATTTTAACTTCAATTTCAACTTCAATTTTAACTTCAATTTCAACTTCAATTTCAACTTCAATTTCAACTTCAATAGCAACTTCAATTTCAACTTCAATTTCAACTTCAATTTTAACTTCAATTTCAACTTCAATTTCAACTTCAATTTCAACTTCAATTTCAACTTCAATTTCAACTTCAATTTTAACTTCAATTTCAATTTCAATTTCAACTTCAGTTTCAACTTCAATTTTAACTTCAATTTCAACTTCAATTTCAACTTCAATTTCAACTTCAATAGCAACTTCAATTTCAACTTCAATTTCAATTTCAATTACAACTTCAATTTTAACTTCATTTTTAACTTCAATTTCAACTTCAATTTCAACTTCAATTTCAACTTCAGTTTCAACTTCAATTTTAACTTCAATTTCAACTTCAATTTCAACTTCAATTTCAACTTCAATTTCAACTTCAATAGCAACTTCAATTTCAACTTCAATTTCAACTTCATTTTAACTTCAATTTCAACTTCAATTTCAACTTCAATTTCAACTTCAATTTCAACTTCAATTTCAACTTCAATTTCAACTTCAATTTCAATGTCAATTTCAACTTCAATTTCAACTTCAATTTCAACTTCAATTTCAACTTCAATTTCAACTTCAATTTCAACTTCAATTTCAATGTCAATTTCAACTTCAATTTCAACTTCAATTTTAACTTTAATTTCAACTTGAATTTCAACTTCAATTTTAACTTTAATTTCAACTTGAATTTCAACTTCAATTTCAATTTCAATTTCAACTTCAATTTCAACTTCAATTTCAACTTCAATTTCAACTTCAGTTTCAACTTCAATTTTAATTTCAATTTCAACTTCAATTTCAACTTCAATTTCAACTTCAATTTCAACTTCAGTTTCAACTTCAATTTTAACTTCAATTTCAACTTCAATTTCAACTTCAATTTCAACTTCAATAGCAACTTCAATTTCAACTTCAATTTCAACTTCAATTTTAACTTCAATTTCAACTTCAATTTTAACTTCAATTTCAACTTCAATTTCAACTTCAATTTCAACTTCAATAGCAACTTCAATTTCAACTTCAATTTCAACTTCAATTTTAACTTCAATTTCAACTTCAATTTCAACTTCAATTTCAACTTCAATTTCAACTTCAATTTCAACTTCAATTTCAACTTCAATTTTAACTTCAATTTCAATTTCAATTTCAACTTCAGTTTCAACTTCAATTTTAACTTCAATTTCAACTTCAATTTCAACTTCAATTTCAACTTCAATAGCAACTTCAATTTCAACTTCAATTTCAATTTCAATTTCAACTTCAATTTTAACTTCATTTTTAACTTCAATTTCAACTTCAATTTCAACGTCAATTTCAACTTCAATTTCAACTTCAATTTCAACTTCAATTTCAACTTCAATTTCAACTTCAATTTCAATGTCAATTTCAACTTCAATTTCAACTTCAATTTCAACTTCAATTTCAACTTCAATTTCAACTTCAATTTCAATGTCAATTTCAACTTCAATTTCAACTTCAATTTTAACTTTAATTTCAACTTGAATTTCAACTTCAATTTCAATGTCAATTTCAACTTCAATTTCAACTTCAATTTCAACTTCAATTTCAACTTCAATTTCAACTTCAATTTCAACTTCAATTTCAATGTCAATTTCAACTTCAATTTCAACTTCAATTTTAACTTTAATTTCAACTTCAATTTCAACTTCAATTTCAATGTCAATTTCAACTTCAATTTCAACTTCAATTTTAACTTTAATTTCAACTTGAATTTCAACTTCAATTTTAACTTTAATTTCAACTTGAATTTCAACTTCAATTTCAATTTCAATTTCAACTTCACTTTCAACTTCAATTTTAACTTCAATTTCAACTTCAATTTCAACTTCAATTTCAACTTCAATAGCAACTTCAATTTCAACTTCAATTTCAACTTCAATTTTAACTTCAATTTCAACTTCAATTTCAACTTCAATTTCAACTCCAATTTCAACTTCAATTTCAACTTCAATTTCAACTTCAATTTCAACTTCAGTTTCAACTTTAATTTCAACTTTAATTTCAACTTCAATTTTAACTTCAATTTCAACTTCAATTTCAACTTCAATTTTAACTTCATTTTTAACTTCAATTTCAACTTCAATTTCAACTTCAATTTCAACTTCAATTTCAACTTCAATTTCAACTTCAATTTCAACTTCAATTTCAACTTCAATTTTAACTTCAATAGCAACTTCAATTTCAACTTCAATTTCAACTTCAATTTCAACTTCAATTTCAACTTCAATTTCAATGTCAATTTCAACTTCAATTTCAACTTCAATTTCAACTTCAATTTCAACTTCAATTTCAACTTCAATTTCAAGGTCAATTTCAACTTCAATTTCAACTTCAATTTTGACTTTAATTTGAACTTGAATTTCAACTTCAATTTCAACTTCAATTTCAACTTCAATTTTAACTTCAATTTCAATTTCAATTTCAACTTCAGTTTCAACTTCAATTTTAACTTCAATTTCAACTTCAATTTCAACTTCAATTTCAACTTCAATAGCAACTTCAATTTCAACTTCAATTTCAACTTCAATTGTAACTTCAATTTCAACTTCAATTTCAACTTCAATTTCAACTTCAATTTCAATGTCAATTTCAACTTCAATTTCAACTTCAATTTTAACTTTAATTTCAACTTGAATTTCAACTTCAATTTCAATGTCAATTTCAACTTCAATTTCAACTTCAATTTCAACTTCAATTTCAACTTCAATTTCAACTTCAATTTCAACTTCAATTTCAACTTCAATTTCAATGTCAATTTCAACTTCAATTTCAACTTCAATTTTAACTTTAATTTCAACTTGAATTTCAACTTCAATTTTAACTTTAATTTCAACTTGAATTTCAACTTCAATTTCAATTTCAATTTCAACTTCAGTTTCAACTTCAATTTTAACTTCAATTTCAACTTCAATTTCAACTTCAATTTCAACTTCAATAGCAACTTCAATTTCAACTTCAATTTCAACTTCAATTTTAACTTCAATTTCAACTTCAATTTCAACTTCAATTTCAACTCCAATTTCAACTTCAATTTCAACTTCAATTTCAACTTCAATTTCAACTTCAGTTTCAACTTTAATTTCAACTTTAATTTCAACTTCAATTTTAACTTCAATTTCAACTTCAATTTCAACTTCAATTTTAACTTCATTTTTAACTTCAATTTCAACTTCAATTTCAACTTCAATTTCAACTTCAATTTCAACTTCAATTTCAACTTCAATTTCAACTTCAATTTCAACTTCAATTTTAACTTCAATAGCAACTTCAATTTCAACTTCAATTTCAACTTCAATTTCAACTTCAATTTCAACTTCAATTTCAATGTCAATTTCAACTTCAATTTCAACTTCAATTTCAACTTCAATTTCAACTTCAATTTCAACTTCAATTTCAATGTCAATTTCAACTTCAATTTCAACTTCAATTTTGACTTTAATTTGAACTTGAATTTCAACTTCAATTTCAACTTCAATTTCAACTTCAATTTTAACTTCAATTTCAATTTCAATTTCAACTTCAGTTTCAACTTCAATTTTAACTTCAATTTCAACTTCAATTTCAACTTCAATTTCAACTTCAATAGCAACTTCAATTTCAACTTCAATTTCAACTTCAATTGTAACTTCAATTTCAACTTCAATTTCAACTTCAATTTCAACTTCAATTTCAACTTCAATTTCAACTTCAATTTCAACTTCAATATTCAACTTCAATTTCAACTTCAATTTCAACTTCAATTTCAACTTCAATTTCAATGTCAATTTCAACTTCAATTTCAACTTCAGTTTCAACTTCAATTTTAACTTCAATTTCAACTTCAATTTCAACTTCAATTTCAACTTCAATTTCAACTTCAATAGCAACTTCAATTTCAACTTCAATTTCAACTTCAATTTTAACTTCAATTTCAACTTCAATTTCAACTTCAATTTCAACTTCAATTTCAACTTCAATTTCAACTTCAATTTCAACTTCAATTTCAACTTCAATTTCAATGTCAATTTCAACTTCAATTTCAACTTCAATTTCAACTTCAATTTCAACTTCAATTTCAACTTCAATTTCAATGTCAATTTCAACTTCAATTTCAACTTCAATTTCAACTTCAATTTCAACTTCAATTTCAACTTCAATTTTGACTTTAATTTGAACTTGAATTTCAACTTCAATTTCAACTTCAATTTCAACTTCAATTTTAACTTCAATTTCAATTTCAATTTCAACTTCAGTTTCAACTTCAATTTTAACTTCAATTTCAACTTCAATTTCAACTTCAATTTCAACTTCAATTTCAACTTCAATTTCAATGTCAATTTCAACTTCAATTTCAACTTCAATTTTGACTTTAATTTCAACTTGAATTTCAACTTCAATTTCAACTTCAATTTCAACTTCAATTTTAACTTCAATTTCAATTTCAATTTCAACTTCAGTTTCAACTTCAATTTTAACTTAAATTTCAACTTCAATTTCAACTTCAATTTCAACTTCAATAGCAACTTCAATTTCAACTTCAATTTCAACTTCAATTTCAATTTCAATTTCAACTTCAGTTTCAACTTCAATTTTAACTTCAATTTCAACTTCAATTTCAACTTCAATTTCAACTTCAATAGCAACTTCAATTTCAACTTCAATTTCAATTTCAATTTCAACTTCAATTTTAACTTCATTTTTAACTTCAATTTCAACTTCAATTTCAACTTCAATTTCAACTTCAATTTCAACTTCAATTTCAACTTCAATTTCAACTTCAGTTTCAACTTCAATTTTAACTTCAATTTCAACTTCAATTTCAACTTCAATTTCAACTTCAATTTCAACTTCAATTTCAATGTCAATTTCAACTTCAATTTCAACTTCAATTTTAACGTGAATTTCAACTTGAATTTCAACTTCAATTTCAATGTCAATTTCAACTTCAATTTCAACTTCAATTTCAACTTCAATTTCAACTTCAATTTCAACTTCAATTTCAACTTCAATTTCAACTTCAATTTCAATGTCAATTTCAACTTCAATTTCAACTTCAATTTTAACTTTAATTTCAACTTGAATTTCAACTTCAATTTTAACTTTAATTTCAACTTGAATTTCAACTTCAATTTCAATTTCAATTTCAACTTCAGTTTCAACTTCAATTTTAACTTCAATTTCAACTTCAATTTCAACTTCAATTTCAACTTCAATAGCAACTTCAATTTCAACTTCAATTTCAACTTCAATTTTAACTTCAATTTCAACTTCAATTTCAACTTCAATTTCAACTCCAATTTCAACTTCAATTTCAACTTCAATTTCAACTTCAATTTCAACTTCAGTTTCAACTTTAATTTCAACTTTAATTTCAACTTCAATTTTAACTTCAATTTCAACTTCAATTTCAACTTCAATTTTAACTTCATTTTTAACTTCAATTTCAACTTCAATTTCAACTTCAATTTCAACTTCAATTTCAACTTCAATTTCAACTTCAATTTCAACTTCAATTTCAACTTCAATTTTAACTTCAATAGCAACTTCAATTTCAACTTCAATTTCAACTTCAATTTCAACTTCAATTTCAACTTCAATTTCAATGTCAATTTCAACTTCAATTTCAACTTCAATTTCAACTTCAATTTCAACTTCAATTTCAACTTCAATTTCAATGTCAATTTCAACTTCAATTTCAACTTCAATTTTGACTTTAATTTGAACTTGAATTTCAACTTCAATTTCAACTTCAATTTCAACTTCAATTTTAACTTCAATTTCAATTTCAATTTCAACTTCAGTTTCAACTTCAATTTTAACTTCAATTTCAACTTCAATTTCAACTTCAATTTCAACTTCAATAGCAACTTCAATTTCAACTTCAATTTCAACTTCAATTGTAACTTCAATTTCAACTTCAATTTCAACTTCAATTTCAACTTCAATTTCAACTTCAATTTCAACTTCAATTTCAACTTCAATTTCAACTTCAATTTCAACTTCAATTTCAACTTCAATTTCAACTTCAATTTCAATGTCAATTTCAACTTCAATTTCAACTTCAGTTTCAACTTCAATTTTAACTTCAATTTCAACTTCAATTTCAACTTCAATTTCAACTTCAATTTCAACTTCAATAGCAACTTCAATTTCAACTTCAATTTCAACTTCAATTTTAACTTCAATTTCAACTTCAATTTCAACTTCAATTTCAACTTCAATTTCAACTTCAATTTCAACTTCAATTTCAACTTCAATTTCAACTTCAATTTCAATGTCAATTTCAACTTCAATTTCAACTTCAATTTCAACTTCAATTTCAACTTCAATTTCAACTTCAATTTCAATGTCAATTTCAACTTCAATTTCAACTTCAATTTTAACTTTAATTTCAACTTGAATTTCAACTTCAATTTTAACTTTAATTTTAACTTGAATTTCAACTTCAATTTCAATTTCAATTTCAACTTCAATTTCAACTTCAATTTCAACTTCAGTTTCAACTTCAATTTTAACTTCAATTTCAACTTCAATTTCAACTTCAATTTCAACTTCAATAGCAACTTCAATTTCAACTTCAATTTCAACTTCAATTTTAACTTCAATTTCAACTTCAATTTTAACTTCAATTTCAACTTCAATTTCAACTTCAATTTCAACTTCAATAGCAACTTCAATTTCAACTTCAATTTCAACTTCAATTTTAACTTCAATTTCAACTTCAATTTCAACTTCAATTTCAACTCCAATTTCAACTTCAATTTCAACTTCAATTTCAACTTCAATTTCAACTTCAGTTTCAACTTTAATTTCAACTTTAATTTCAACTTCAATTTTAACTTCAATTTCAACTTCAATTTCAACTTCAATTTTAACTTCAATTTTAACTTCATTTTTAACTTCAATTTCAACTTCAATTTCAACTTCAATTTCAACTTCAATTTCAACTTCAATTTCAACTTCAATTTCAACTTCAATTTCAACTTCAATTTCAACTTCAATTTTAACTTCAATAGCAACTTCAATTTCAACTTCAATTTCAACTTCAATTTCAACTTCAATTTCAACTTCAATTTCAATGTCAATTTCAACTTCAATTTCAACTTCAATTTCAACTTCAATTTCAACTTCAATTTCAACTTCAATTTCAATGTCAATTTCAACTTCAATTTCAACTTCAATTTTGACTTTAATTTGAACTTGAATTTCAACTTCAATTTCAACTTCAATTTCAACTTCAATTTTAACTTCAATTTCAATTTCAATTTCAACTTCAGTTTCAACTTCAATTTTAACTTCAATTTCAACTTCAATTTCAACTTCAATTTCAACTTCAATAGCAACTTCAATTTCAACTTCAATTTCAACTTCAATTGTAACTTCAATTTCAACTTCAATTTCAACTTCAATTTCAACTTCAATTTCAACTTCAATTTCAACTTCAATTTCAACTTCAATTTCAACTTCAATTTCAACTTCAATTTCAACTTCAATTTCAACTTCAATTTCAATGTCAATTTCAACTTCAATTTCAACTTCAGTTTCAACTTCAATTTTAACTTCAATTTCAACTTCAATTTCAACTTCAATTTCAACTTCAATTTCAACTTCAATAGCAACTTCAATTTCAACTTCAATTTCAACTTCAATTTTAACTTCAATTTCAACTTCAATTTCAACTTCAATTTCAACTTCAATTTCAACTTCAATTTCAACT
This sequence comes from Brachycybe producta, assembly GCA_036925085.1. NCBI lineage: Eukaryota > Metazoa > Arthropoda > Diplopoda > Playtdesmida > Andrognathidae > Brachycybe > Brachycybe producta. Next base: position 20,146 of record JAUPFP010000206.1, read on the forward strand.
TCAATTTCAACTTCAATTTCAACTTCAATTTCAATGTCAATTTCAACTTCAATTTCAACTTCAATTTCAACTTCAATTTCAACTTCAATTTCAACTTCAATTTCAATGTCAATTTCAACTTCAATTTCAACTTCAATTTTAACTTTAATTTCAACTTGAATTTCAACTTCAATTTTAACTTCAATTTCAACTTCAATTTCAACTTCAATTTCAACTTCAATAGCAACTTCAATTTCAACTTCAATTTCAACTTCAATTTTAACTTCAATTTCAACTTCAATTTTAACTTCAATTTCAACTTCAATTTCAACTTCAATTTCAACTTCAATAGCAACTTCAATTTCAACTTCAATTTCAACTTCAATTTTAACTTCAATTTCAACTTCAATTTCAACTTCATTTTCAACTTCAATTTCAACTTCAATTTCAACTTCAATTTTAACTTCAATTTCAATTTCAATTTCAACTTCAGTTTCAACTTCAATTTTAACTTCAATTTCAACTTCAATTTCAACTTCAATTTCAACTTCAATAGCAACTTCAATTTCAACTTCAATTTCAACTTCAATTTCAACTTCAATTTCAACTTCAATTTCAATGTCAATTTCAACTACAATTTCAACTTCAATTTCAACTTCAATTTCAACTTCAATTTCAACTTCAATTTCAACTTCAATTTCAACTTCAATTTCAATGTCAATTTCAACTTCAATTTCAACTTCAATTTTAACTTTAATTTCAACTTGAATTTCAACTTCAATTTTAACTTTAATTTCAACTTGAATTTCAACTTCAATTTCAATTTCAATTTCAACTTCAATTTCAACTTCAATTTCAACTTCAATTTCAACTTCAGTTTCAACTTCAATTTTAACTTCAATTTCAACTTCAATTTCAACTTCAATTTTAACTTTAATTTCAAATTGAATTTCAACTTCAATTTTAACTTTAATTTCAACTTGAATTTCAACTTCAATTTCAATTTCAATTTCAACTTCAATTTCAACTTCAATTTCAACTTCAGTTTCAACTTCAATTTTAACTTCAATTTCAACTTCAATTTCAACTTCAATTTCAACTTCAATAGCAACTTCAATTTCAACTTCAATTTCAACTTCAATTTCAATGTCAATTTCAACTTCAATTTCAACTTCAATTTCAACTTCAATTTCAACTTCAATTTCAACTTCAATTTCAATGTCAATTTCAACTTCAATTTCAACTTCAATTTTAACTTTAATTTCAACTTGGATTTCAACTTCAATTTTAACTTTAATTTCAACTTGAATTTCAACTTCAATTTCAATTTCAATTTCAACTTCAATTTCAACTTCAATTTCAACTTCAGTTTCAACTTCAATTTTAACTTCAATTTCAACTTCAATTTCAACTTCAATTTCAACTTCAATAGCAACTTCAATTTCAACTTCAATTTCAACTTCAATTTTAACTTCAATTTCAACTTCAATTTTAACTTCAATTTCAACTTCAATTTCAACTTCAATTTCAACTTCAATAGCAACTTCAATTTCAACTTCAATTTCAACTTCAATTTTAACTTCAATTTCAACTTCAATTTCAACTTCAATTTCAACTTCAATTTCAACTTCAATTTCAACTTCAATTTTAACTTCAATTTCAATTTCAATTTCAACTTCAGTTTCAACTTCAATTTTAACTTCAATTTCAACTTCAATTTCAACTTCAATTTCAACTTCAATAGCAACTTCAATTTCAACTTCAATTTCAACTTCAATTTCAACTTCAATTTCAACTTCAATTTCAATGTCAATTTCAACTTCAATTTCAACTTCAATTTCAACTTCAATTTCAACTTCAATTTCAACTTCAATTTCAACTTCAATTTCAACTTCAATTTCAACTTCAATTTCAATGTCAATTTCAACTTCAATTTCAACTTCAATTTTAACTTTAATTTCAACTTGAATTTCAACTTCAATTTTAACTTTAATTTCAACTTGAATTTCAACTTCAATTTCAATTTCAATTTCAACTTCAATTTCAACTTCAATTTCAACTTCAATTTCAACTTCAGTTTCAACTTCAATTTTAACTTCAATTTCAACTTCAATTTCAACTTCAATTTTAACTTTAATTTCAAATTGAATTTCAACTTCAATTTTAACTTTAATTTCAACTTGAATTTCAACTTCAATTTCAATTTCAATTTCAACTTCAATTTCAACTTCAATTTCAACTTCAGTTTCAACTTCAATTTTAACTTCAATTTCAACTTCAATTTCAACTTCAATTTCAACTTCAATAGCAACTTCAATTTCAACTTCAATTTCAACTTCAATTTTAACTTCAATTTCAACTTCAATTTTAACTTCAATTTCAACTTCAATTTCAACTTCAATTTCAACTTCAATAGCAACTTCAATTTCAACTTCAATTTCAACTTCAATTTTAACTTCAATTTCAACTTAAATTTCAACTTCAATTTCAACTTCAATTTCAACTTCAATTTCAACTTCAATTTTAACTTCAATTTCAATTTCAATTTCAACTTCAGTTTCAACTTCAATTTTAACTTCAATTTCAACTTCAATTTCAACTTCAATTTCAACTTCAATAGCAACTTCAATTTCAACTTCAATTTCAATTTCAATTTCAACTTCAATTTTAACTTCATTTTTAACTTCAATTTCAACTTCAATTTCAATGTCAATTTCAACTTCAATTTCAACTTCAATTTCAACTTCAATTTCAACTTCAATTTCAACTTCAATTTCAATGTCAATTTCAACTTCAATTTCAACTTCAATTTTAACTTTAATTTCAACTTGAATTTCAACTTCAATTTTAACTTGAATTTCAACTTGAATTTCAACTTCAATAGCAACTTCAATTTCAACTTCAATTTCAATTTCAATTTCAACTTCAATTTTAACTTCATTTTTAACTTCAATTTCAACTTCAATTTCAATGTCAATTTCAACTTCAATTTCAACTTCAATTTCAACTTCAATTTCAATGTCAATTTCAACTTCAATTTCAACTTCAGTTTCAACTTCAATTTTAACTTCAATTTCAACTTCAATTTCAACTTCAATTTCAACTTCAATTTCAACTTCAATTTCAACTTCAATTTCAACTTCAATTTCAACTTCAATTTCAACTTCAATTTCAACTTCAATTTTAACTTCAATTTCAACTTCAATTTCAACTTCAATTTCAACTTCAATTTCAACTTCAATTTCAACTTCAATTTCAACTTCAATTTCAACTTCAATTTCAATGTCAATTTCAACTTCAATTTCAACTTCAATTTCAACTTCAATTTCAACTTCAATTTCAACTTCAATTTCAACTTCAATTTCAACTTCAATTTCAATGTCAATTTCAACTTCAATTTCAACTTCAATTTTAACTTTAATTTCAAATTGAATTTCAACTTCAATTTTAACTTTAATTTCAACTTGAATTTCAACTTCAATTTCAATTTCAATTTCAACTTCAATTTCAACTTCAGTTTCAACTTCAATTTTAACTTCAATTTCAACTTCAATTTCAACTTCAATTTTAACTTTAATTTCAAATTGAATTTCAACTTCAATTTTAACTTTAATTTCAACTTGAATTTCAACTTCAATTTCAATTTCAAATTCAACTTCAATTTCAACTTCAATTTCAACTTCAGTTTCAACTTCAATTTTAACTTCAATTTCAACTTCAATTTCAACTTCAATTTCAACTTCAATAGCAACTTCAATTTCAACTTCAATTTCAACTTCAATTTCAATGTCAATTTCAAATTCAATTTCAACTTCAATTTCAACTTCAATTTCAACTTCAATTTCAACTTCAATTTCAATGTCAATTTCAACTTCAATTTCAACTTCAATTTTAACTTTAATTTCAACTTGAATTTCAACTTCAATTTTAACTTTAATTTCAACTTGAATTTCAACTTCAATTTCAATTTCAATTTCAACTTCAATTTCAACTTCAATTTCAACTTCATTTTCAACTTCAATTTTAACTTCAATTTCAACTTCAATTTCAACTTCAATTTCAACTTCAATAGCAACTTCAATTTCAACTTCAATTTCAACTTCAATTTTAACTTCAATTTCAACTTCAATTTTAACTTCAATTTCAACTTCAATTTCAACTTCAATTTCAACTTCAATAGCAACTTCAATTTCAACTTCAATTTCAACTTCAATTTTAACTTCAATTTCAACTTCAATTTCAACTTCAATTTCAACTTCAATTTCAACTTCAATTTCAACTTCAATTTTAACTTCAATTTCAATTTCAATTTCAACTTCAGTTTCAACTTCAATTTTAACTTCAATTTCAACTTCAATTTCAACTTCAATTTCAACTTCAATAGCAACTTCAATTTCAACTTCAATTTCAACTTCAATTTCAACTTCAATTTCAACTTCAATTTCAATGTCAATTTCAACTTCAATTTCAACTTCAATTTCAACTTCAATTTCAACTTCAATTTCAACTTCAATTTCAACTTCAATTTCAACTTCAATTTCAATGTCAATTTCAACTTCAATTTCAACTTCAATTTTAACTTTAATTTCAACTTGAATTTCAACTTCAATTTTAACTTTAATTTCAACTTGAATTTCAACTTCAATTTCAATTTCAATTTCAACTTCAATTTCAACTTCAATTTCAACTTCAATTTCAACTTCAGTTTCAACTTCAATTTTAACTTCAATTTCAACTTCAATTTCAACTTCAATTTTAACTTTAATTTCAAATTGAATTTCAACTTCAATTTTAACTTTAATTTCAACTTGAATTTCAACTTCAATTTCAATTTCAATTTCAACTTCAATTTCAACTTCAATTTCAACTTCAGTTTCAACTTCAATTTTAACTTCAATTTCAACTTCAATTTCAACTTCAATTTCAACTTCAATAGCAACTTCAATTTCAACTTCAATTTCAACTTCAATTTTAACTTCAATTTCAACTTCAATTTTAACTTCAATTTCAACTTCAATTTCAACTTCAATTTCAACTTCAATAGCAACTTCAATTTCAACTTCAATTTCAACTTCAATTTTAACTTCAATTTCAACTTAAATTTCAACTTCAATTTCAACTTCAATTTCAACTTCAATTTCAACTTCAATTTTAACTTCAATTTCAATTTCAATTTCAACTTCAGTTTCAACTTCAATTTTAACTTCAATTTCAACTTCAATTTCAACTTCAATTTCAACTTCAATTTCAACTTCAATAGCAACTTCAATTTCAACTTCAATTTCAATTTCAATTTCAACTTCAATTTTAACTTCATTTTTAACTTCAATTTCAACTTCAATTTCAACTTCAATTTCAACTTCAATTTCAACTTCAGTTTCAACTTCAATTTTAACTTCAATTTCAACTTCAATTTCAACTTCAATTTCAACTTCAATTTCAACTTCAATAGCAACTTCAATTTCAACTTCAATTTCAACTTCAATTTTAACTTCAATTTCAACTTCAATTTCAACTTCAATTTCAACTTCAATTTCAACTTCAATTTCAACTTCAATTTCAACTTCAATTTCAATGTCAATTTCAACTTCAATTTCAACTTCAATTTCAACTTCAATTTCAACTTCAATTTCAACTTCAATTTCAATGTCAATTTCAACTTCAATTTCAACTTCAATTTTAACTTTAATTTCAACTTGAATTTCAACTTCAATTTTAACTTTAATTTCAACTTGAATTTCAACTTCAATAGCAACTTCAATTTCAACTTCAATTTCAATTTCAATTTCAACTTCAATTTTAACTTCATTTTTAACTTCAATTTCAACTTCAATTTCAATGTCAATTTCAACTTCAATTTCAACTTCAATTTCAACTTCAATTTCAATGTCAATTTCAACTTCAATTTCAACTTCAGTTTCAACTTCAATTTTAACTTCAATTTCAACTTCAATTTCAACTTCAATTTCAACTTCAATTTCAACTTCAATTTCAACTTCAATTTCAACTTCAATTTCAACTTCAATTTCAACTTCAATTTCAACTTCAATTTTAACTTCAATTTCAACTTCAATTTCAACTTCAATTTCAACTTCAATTTCAACTTCAATTTCAACTTCAATTTCAACTTCAATTTCAACTTCAATTTCAATGTCAATTTCAACTTCAATTTCAACTTCAATTTCAACTTCAATTTCAACTTCAATTTCAACTTCAATTTCAATGTCAATTTCAACTTCAATTTCAACTTCAATTTTAACTTTAATTTCAAATTGAATTTCAACTTCAATTTTAACTTTAATTTCAACTTGAATTTCAACTTCAATTTCAATTTCAATTTCAACTTCAATTTCAACTTCAATTTCAACTTCAGTTTCAACTTCAATTTTAACTTCAATTTCAACTTCTATTTCAACTTCAATTTCAACTTCAATAGCAACTTCAATTTCAACTTCAATTTCAACTTCAATTTTAACTTCAATTTCAACTTCAATTTTAACTTCAATTTCAACTTCAATTTCAACTTCAATTTCAACTTCAATAGCAACTTCAATTTCAACTTCAATTTCAACTTCAATTTTAACTTCAATTTCAACTTCAATTTCAACTTCAATTTCAACTTCAATTTCAACTTCAATTTCAACTTCAATTTCAACTTCAATTTTAACTTCAATTTCAATTTCAATTTCAACTTCAGTTTCAACTTCAATTTTAACTTCAATTTCAACTTCAATTTCAACTTCAATTTCAACTTCAATAGCAACTTCAATTTCAACTTCAATTTCAATTTCAATTACAACTTCAATTTTAACTTCATTTTTAACTTCAATTTCAACTTCAATTTCAACTTCAATTTCAACTTCAATTTCAACTTCAGTTTCAACTTCAATTTTAACTTCAATTTCAACTTCAATTTCAACTTCAATTTCAACTTCAATTTCAACTTCAATAGCAACTTCAATTTCAACTTCAATTTCAACTTCAATTTTAACTTCAATTTCAACTTCAATTTCAACTTCAATTTCAACTTCAATTTCAACTTCAATTTCAACTTCAATTTCAACTTCAATTTCAATGTCAATTTCAACTTCAATTTCAACTTCAATTTCAACTTCAATTTCAACTTCAATTTCAACTTCAATTTCAACTTCAATTTCAATGTCAATTTCAACTTCAATTTCAACTTCAATTTTAACTTTAATTTCAACTTGAATTTCAACTTCAATTTTAACTTTAATTTCAACTTGAATTTCAACTTCAATTTCAATTTCAATTTCAACTTCAATTTCAACTTCAATTTCAACTTCAATTTCAACTTCAGTTTCAACTTCAATTTTAATTTCAATTTCAACTTCAATTTCAACTTCAATTTCAACTTCAATTTCAACTTCAATTTCAACTTCAGTTTCAACTTCAATTTTAACTTCAATTTCAACTTCAATTTCAACTTCAATTTCAACTTCAATAGCAACTTCAATTTCAACTTCAATTTCAACTTCAATTTTAACTTCAATTTCAACTTCAATTTTAACTTCAATTTCAACTTCAATTTCAACTTCAATTTCAACTACAATAGCAACTTCAATTTCAACTTCAATTTCAACTTCAATTTTAACTTCAATTTCAACTTCAATTTCAACTTCAATTTCAACTTCAATTTCAACTTCAATTTCAACTTCAATTTCAACTTCAATTTTAACTTCAATTTCAATTTCAATTTCAACTTCAGTTTCAACTTCAATTTTAACTTCAATTTCAACTTCAATTTCAACTTCAATTTCAACTTCAATAGCAACTTCAATTTCAACTTCAATTTCAATTTCAATTTCAACTTCAATTTTAACTTCATTTTTAACTTCAATTTCAACTTCAATTTCAACGTCAATTTCAACTTCAATTTCAACTTCAATTTCAACTTCAATTTCAACTTCAATTTCAACTTCAATTTCAATGTCAATTTCAACTTCAATTTCAACTTCAATTTCAACTTCAATTTCAACTTCAATTTCAACTTCAATTTCAATGTCAATTTCAACTTCAATTTCAACTTCAATAGCAACTTCAATTTCAACTTCAATTTCAACTTCAATTTTAACTTCAATTTCAACTTCAATTTCAACTTCAATTTCAACTTCAATTTCAACTTCAATTTCAACTTCAATTTCAACTTCAATTTCAACTTCAATTTCAATGTCAATTTCAACTTCAATTTCAACTTCAATTTCAACTTCAATTTCAACTTCAATTTCAATGTCAATTTCAACTTCAATTTCAACTTCAATTTTAACTTTAATTTCAACTTGAATTTCAACTTCAATTTTAACTTTAATTTCAACTTGAATTTCAACTTCAATAGCAACTTCAATTTCAACTTCAATTTCAATTTCAATTTCAACTTCAATTTTAACTTCAATTTCAACTTCAATTTTAACTTCAATTTCAACTTCAATTTCAACTTCAATTTCAACTTCAATAGCAACTTCAATTTCAACTTCAATTTCAACTTCAATTTTAACTTCAATTTCAACTTCAATTTCAACTTCAATTTCAACTTCAATTTCAACTTCAATTTCAACTTCAATTTCAACTTCAATTTTAACTTCAATTTCAATTTCAATTTCAACTTCAGTTTCAACTTCAATTTTAACTTCAATTTCAACTTCAATTTCAACTTCAGTTTCAACTTCAATTTTAATTTCAATTTCAACTTCAATTTCAACTTCAATTTCAACTTCAATTTCAACTTCAGTTTCAACTTCAATTTTAACTTCAATTTCAACTTCAATTTTAACTTCAATTTCAACTTCAATAGCAACTTCAATTTCAACTTCAATTTCAACTTCAATTTTAACTTCAATTTCAACTTCAATTTTAACTTCAATTTCAACTTCAATTTCAACTTCAATTTCAACTTCAATAGCAACTTCAATTTCAACTTCAATTTCAACTTCAATTTTAACTTCAATTTCAACTTCAATTTCAACTTCAATTTCAACTTCAATTTCAACTTCAATTTCAACTTCAATTTCAACTTCAATTTTAACTTCAATTTCAATTTCAATTTCAACTTCAGTTTCAACTTCAATTTTAACTTCAATTTCAACTTCAATTTCAACTTCAATTTCAACTTCAATAGCAACTTCAATTTCAACTTCAATTTCAATTTCAATTTCAACTTCAATTTTAACTTCATTTTTAACTTCAATTTCAACTTCAATTTCAACGTCAATTTCAACTTCAATTTCAACTTCAATTTCAACTTCAATTTCAACTTCAATTTCAACTTCAATTTCAATGTCAATTTCAACTTCAATTTCAACTTCAATTTCAACTTCAATTTCAACTTCAATTTCAACTTCAATTTCAATGTCAATTTCAACTTCAATTTCAACTTCAATAGCAACTTCAATTTCAACTTCAATTTCAACTTCAATTTCAACTTCAATAGCAACTTCAATTTCAACTTCAATTTCAATGTCAATTTCAACTTCAATTTCAACTTCAATTTCAACTTCAATTTCAACTTCAATTTCAATGTCAATTTCAACTTCAATTTCAACTTCAATTTTAACTTTAATTTCAACTTGAATTTCAACTTCAATTTTAACTTTAATTTCAACTTGAATTTCAACTTCAATAGCAACTTCAATTTCAACTTCAATTTCAATTTCAATTTCAACTTCAATTTTAACTTCAATTTCAACTTCAATTTTAACTTCAATTTCAACTTCAATTTCAACTTCAATTTCAACTTCAATAGCAACTTCAATTTCAACTTCAATTTCAACTTCAATTTTAACTTCAATTTCAACTTCAATTTCAACTTCAATTTCAACTTCAATTTCAACTTCAATTTCAACTTCAATTTCAACTTCAATTTTAACTTCAATTTCAATTTCAATTTCAACTTCAGTTTCAACTTCAATTTTAACTTCAATTTCAACTTCAATTTCAACTTCAGTTTCAACTTCAATTTTAATTTCAATTTCAACTTCAATTTCAACTTCAATTTCAACTTCAATTTCAACTTCAGTTTCAACTTCAATTTTAACTTCAATTTCAACTTCAATTTTAACTTCAATTTCAACTTCAATAGCAACTTCAATTTCAACTTCAATTTCAACTTCAATTTTAACTTCAATTTCAACTTCAATTTTAACTTCAATTTCAACTTCAATTTCAACTTCAATTTCAACTTCAATAGCAACTTCAATTTCAACTTCAATTTCAACTTCAATTTTAACTTCAATTTCAACTTCAATTTCAACTTCAATTTCAACTTCAATTTCAACTTCAATTTCAACTTCAATTTCAACTTCAATTTTAACTTCAATTTCAATTTCAATTTCAACTTCAGTTTCAACTTCAATTTTAACTTCAATTTCAACTTCAATTTCAACTTCAATTTCAACTTCAATAGCAACTTCAATTTCAACTTCAATTTCAATTTCAATTTCAACTTCAATTTTAACTTCATTTTTAACTTCAATTTCAACTTCAATTTCAACGTCAATTTCAACTTCAATTTCAACTTCAATTTCAACTTCAATTTCAACTTCAATTTCAACTTCAATTTCAATGTCAATTTCAACTTCAATTTCAACTTCAATTTCAACTTCAATTTCAACTTCAATTTCAACTTCAATTTCAATGTCAATTTCAACTTCAATTTCAACTTCAATAGCAACTTCAATTTCAACTTCAATTTCAACTTCAATTTCAACTTCAATAGCAACTTCAATTTCAACTTCAATTTCAACTTCAATTTTAACTTCAATTTCAACTTCAATTTTAACTTCAATTTCAACTTCAATTTCAACTTCAATTTCAACTACAATAGCAACTTCAATTTCAACTTCAATTTCAACTTCAATTTTAACTTCAATTTCAACTTCAATTTCAACTTCAATTTCAACTTCAATTTCAACTTCAATTTCAACTTCAATTTCAACTTCATTTTTAACTTCAATTTCAATTTCAATTTCAACTTCAGTTTCAACTTCAATTTTAACTTCAATTTCAACTTCAATTTCAACTTCAATTTCAACTTCAATAGCAACTTCAATTTCAACTTCAATTTCAATTTCAATTTCAACTTCAATTTTAACTTCATTTTTAACTTCAATTTCAACTTCAATTTCAACGTCAATTTCAACTTCAATTTCAACTTCAATTTCAACTTCAATTTCAACTTCAATTTCAACTTCAATTTCAATGTCAATTTCAACTTCAATTTCAACTTCAATTTCAACTTCAATTTCAACTTCAATTTCAACTTCAATTTCAATGTCAATTTCAACTTCAATTTCAACTTCAATAGCAACTTCAATTTCAACTTCAATTTCAACTTCAATTTTAACTTCAATTTCAACTTCAATTTCAACTTCAATTTCAACTTCAATTTCAACTTCAATTTCAACTTCAATTTCAACTTCAATTTCAATGTCAATTTCAACTTCAATTTCAACTTCAATTTCAACTTCAATTTCAACTTCAATTTCAATGTCAATTTCAACTTCAATTTCAACTTCAATTTTAACTTTAATTTCAACTTGAATTTCAACTTCAATTTTAACTTTAATTTCAACTTGAATTTCAACTTCAATAGCAACTTCAATTTCAACTTCAATTTCAATTTCAATTTCAACTTCAATTTTAACTTCAATTTCAACTTCAATTTTAACTTCAATTTCAACTTCAATTTCAACTTCAATTTCAACTTCAATAGCAACTTCAATTTCAACTTCAATTTCAACTTCAATTTTAACTTCAATTTCAACTTCAATTTCAACTTCAATTTCAACTTCAATTTCAACTTCAATTTCAACTTCAATTTCAACTTCAATTTTAACTTCAATTTCAATTTCAATTTCAACTTCAGTTTCAACTTCAATTTTAACTTCAATTTCAACTTCAATTTCAACTTCAGTTTCAACTTCAATTTTAATTTCAATTTCAACTTCAATTTCAACTTCAATTTCAACTTCAATTTCAACTTCAGTTTCAACTTCAATTTTAACTTCAATTTCAACTTCAATTTTAACTTCAATTTCAACTTCAATAGCAACTTCAATTTCAACTTCAATTTCAACTTCAATTTTAACTTCAATTTCAACTTCAATTTTAACTTCAATTTCAACTTCAATTTCAACTTCAATTTCAACTTCAATAGCAACTTCAATTTCAACTTCAATTTCAACTTCAATTTTAACTTCAATTTCAACTTCAATTTCAACTTCAATTTCAACTTCAATTTCAACTTCAATTTCAACTTCAATTTCAACTTCAATTTTAACTTCAATTTCAATTTCAATTTCAACTTCAGTTTCAACTTCAATTTTAACTTCAATTTCAACTTCAATTTCAACTTCAATTTCAACTTCAATAGCAACTTCAATTTCAACTTCAATTTCAATTTCAATTTCAACTTCAATTTTAACTTCATTTTTAACTTCAATTTCAACTTCAATTTCAACGTCAATTTCAACTTCAATTTCAACTTCAATTTCAACTTCAATTTCAACTTCAATTTCAACTTCAATTTCAATGTCAATTTCAACTTCAATTTCAACTTCAATTTCAACTTCAATTTCAACTTCAATTTCAACTTCAATTTCAATGTCAATTTCAACTTCAATTTCAACTTCAATAGCAACTTCAATTTCAACTTCAATTTCAACTTCAATTTTAACTTCAATTTCAACTTCAATTTCAACTTCAATTTCAACTTCAATTTCAACTTCAATTTCAACTTCAATTTCAACTTCAATTTCAATGTCAATTTCAACTTCAATTTCAACTTCAATTTCAACTTCAATTTCAACTTCAATTTCAACTTCAATTTCAATGTCAATTTCAACTTCAATTTCAACTTCAATTTTAACTTTAATTTCAACTTGAATTTCAACTTCAATTTTAACTTTAATTTCAACTTGAATTTCAACTTCAATAGCAACTTCAATTTCAACTTCAATTTCAATTTCAATTTCAACTTCAATTTTAACTTCATTTTTAACTTCAATTTCAACTTCAATTTCAATGTCAATTTCAACTTCAATTTCAACTTCAATTTCAACTTCAATTTCAATGTCAATTTCAACTTCAATTTCAACTTCAGTTTCAACTTCAATTTTAACTTCAATTTCAACTTCAATTTCAACTTCAATTTCAACTTCAATTTCAACTTCAATTTCAACTTCAATTTCAACTTCAATTTCAACTTCAATTTCAACTTCAATTTCAACTTCAATTTTAACTTCAATTTCAACTTCAATTTCAACTTCAATTTCAACTTCAATTTCAACTTCAATTTCAACTTCAATTTCAACTTCAATTTCAACTTCAATTTCAATGTCAATTTCAACTTCAATTTCAACTTCAATTTCAACTTCAATTTCAACTTCAATTTCAACTTCAATTTCAACTTCAATTTCAATGTCAATTTCAACTTCAATTTCAACTTCAATTTTAACTTTAATTTCAAATTGAATTTCAACTTCAATTTTAACTTTAATTTCAACTTGAATTTCAACTTCAATTTCAATTTCAATTTCAACTTCAATTTCAACTTCAATTTCAACTTCAGTTTCAACTTCAATTTTAACTTCAATTTCAACTTCTATTTCAACTTCAATTTCAACTTCAATAGCAACTTCAATTTCAACTTCAATTTCAACTTCAATTTTAACTTCAATTTCAACTTCAATTTTAACTTCAATTTCAACTTCAATTTCAACTTCAATTTCAACTTCAATAGCAACTTCAATTTCAACTTCAATTTCAACTTCAATTTTAACTTCAATTTCAACTTCAATTTCAACTTCAATTTCAACTTCAATTTCAACTTCAATTTCAACTTCAATTTTAACTTCAATTTCAATTTCAATTTCAACTTCAGTTTCAACTTCAATTTTAACTTCAATTTCAACTTCAATTTCAACTTCAATTTCAACTTCAATAGCAACTTCAATTTCAACTTCAATTTCAATTTCAATTACAACTTCAATTTTAACTTCATTTTTAACTTCAATTTCAACTTCAATTTCAACTTCAATTTCAACTTCAATTTCAACTTCAGTTTCAACTTCAATTTTAACTTCAATTTCAACTTCAATTTCAACTTCAATTTCAACTTCAATTTCAACTTCAATAGCAACTTCAATTTCAACTTCAATTTCAACTTCAATTTTAACTTCAATTTCAACTTCAATTTCAACTTCAATTTCAACTTCAATTTCAACTTCAATTTCAACTTCAATTTCAACTTCAATTTCAATGTCAATTTCAACTTCAATTTCAACTTCAATTTCAACTTCAATTTCAACTTCAATTTCAACTTCAATTTCAACTTCAATTTCAATGTCAATTTCAACTTCAATTTCAACTTCAATTTTAACTTTAATTTCAACTTGAATTTCAACTTCAATTTTAACTTTAATTTCAACTTGAATTTCAACTTCAATTTCAATTTCAATTTCAACTTCAATTTCAACTTCAATTTCAACTTCAATTTCAACTTCAGTTTCAACTTCAATTTTAATTTCAATTTCAACTTCAATTTCAACTTCAATTTCAACTTCAATTTCAACTTCAGTTTCAACTTCAATTTTAACTTCAATTTCAACTTCAATTTCAACTTCAATTTCAACTTCAATAGCAACTTCAATTTCAACTTCAATTTCAACTTCAATTTTAACTTCAATTTCAACTTCAATTTTAACTTCAATTTCAACTTCAATTTCAACTTCAATTTCAACTTCAATAGCAACTTCAATTTCAACTTCAATTTCAACTTCAATTTTAACTTCAATTTCAACTTCAATTTCAACTTCAATTTCAACTTCAATTTCAACTTCAATTTCAACTTCAATTTCAACTTAAATTTTAACTTCAATTTCAATTTCAATTTCAACTTCAGTTTCAACTTCAATTTTAACTTCAATTTCAACTTCAATTTCAACTTCAATTTCAACTTCAATAGCAACTTCAATTTCAACTTCAATTTCAATTTCAATTTCAACTTCAATTTTAACTTCATTTTTAACTTCAATTTCAACTTCAATTTCAACGTCAATTTCAACTTCAATTTCAACTTCAATTTCAACTTCAATTTCAACTTCAATTTCAACTTCAATTTCAATGTCAATTTCAACTTCAATTTCAACTTCAATTTCAACTTCAATTTCAACTTCAATTTCAACTTCAATTTCAATGTCAATTTCAACTTCAATTTCAACTTCAATTTTAACTTTAATTTCAACTTGAATTTCAACTTCAATTTCAATGTCAATTTCAACTTCAATTTCAACTTCAATTTCAACTTCAATTTCAACTTCAATTTCAACTTCAATTTCAACTTCAATTTCAATGTCAATTTCAACTTCAATTTCAACTTCAATTTTAACTTTAATTTCAACTTCAATTTCAACTTCAATTTCAATGTCAATTTCAACTTCAATTTCAACTTCAATTTTAACTTTAATTTCAACTTGAATTTCAACTTCAATTTTAACTTTAATTTCAACTTGAATTTCAACTTCAATTTCAATTTCAATTTCAACTTCAGTTTCAACTTCAATTTTAACTTCAATTTCAACTTCAATTTCAACTTCAATTTCAACTTCAATAGCAACTTCAATTTCAACTTCAATTTCAACTTCAATTTTAACTTCAATTTCAACTTCAATTTCAACTTCAATTTCAACTCCAATTTCAACTTCAATTTCAACTTCAATTTCAACTTCAATTTCAACTTCAGTTTCAACTTTAATTTCAACTTTAATTTCAACTTCAATTTTAACTTCAATTTCAACTTCAATTTCAACTTCAATTTTAACTTCATTTTTAACTTCAATTTCAACTTCAATTTCAACTTCAATTTCAACTTCAATTTCAACTTCAATTTCAACTTCAATTTCAACTTCAATTTCAACTTCAATTTTAACTTCAATAGCAACTTCAATTTCAACTTCAATTTCAACTTCAATTTCAACTTCAATTTCAACTTCAATTTCAATGTCAATTTCAACTTCAATTTCAACTTCAATTTCAACTTCAATTTCAACTTCAATTTCAACTTCAATTTCAATGTCAATTTCAACTTCAATTTCAACTTCAATTTTGACTTTAATTTGAACTTGAATTTCAACTTCAATTTCAACTTCAATTTCAACTTCAATTTTAACTTCAATTTCAATTTCAATTTCAACTTCAGTTTCAACTTCAATTTTAACTTCAATTTCAACTTCAATTTCAACTTCAATTTCAACTTCAATAGCAACTTCAATTTCAACTTCAATTTCAACTTCAATTGTAACTTCAATTTCAACTTCAATTTCAACTTCAATTTCAACTTCAATTTCAACTTCAATTTCAACTTCAATTTCAACTTCAATTTCAACTTCAATTTCAACTTCAATTTCAACTTCAATTTCAACTTCAATTTCAACTTCAATTTCAATGTCAATTTCAACTTCAATTTCAACTTCAGTTTCAACTTCAATTTTAACTTCAATTTCAACTTCAATTTCAACTTCAATTTCAACTTCAATTTCAACTTCAATAGCAACTTCAATTTCAACTTCAATTTCAACTTCAATTTTAACTTCAATTTCAACTTCAATTTCAACTTCAATTTCAACTTCAATTTCAACTTCAATTTCAACTTCAATTTCAACTTCAATTTCAACTTCAATTTCAACTTCAATTTCAATGTCAATTTCAACTTCAATTTCAACTTCAATTTCAACTTCAATTTCAACTTCAATTTCAATGTCAATTTCAACTTCAATTTCAACTTCAATTTCAACTTCAATTTCAACTTCAATTTCAATGTCAATTTCAACTTCAATTTCAACTTCAATTTTAACTTTAATTTCAACTTGAATTTCAACTTCAATTTTAACTTTAATTTCAACTTGAATTTCAACTTCAATTTCAATTTCAATTTCAACTTCAATTTCAACTTCAATTTCAACTTCAGTTTCAACTTCAATTTTAAATTCAATTTCAACTTCAATTTCAACTTCAATTTCAACTTCAATAGCAACTTCAATTTCAACTTCAATTTCAACTTCAATTTTAACTTCAATTTCAACTTCAATTTTAACTTCAATTTCAACTTCAATTTCAACTTCAATTTCAACTTCAATTTCAACTTCAATTTCAACTTCAATAGCAACTTCAATTTCAACTTCAATTTCAACTTCAATTTCAACTTAAATTTCAACTTCAATTTCAACTTCAATTTCAACTTCAATTTCAACTTCAATTTCAACTTCAATTTTAACTTCAGTTTCAATTTCAATTTCAACTTCAGTTTCAACTTCAATTTTAACTTCAATTTCAACTTCAATTTCAACTTCAATTTCAACTTCAATAGCAACTTCAATTTCAACTTCAATTTCAATTTCAATTTCAACTTCAATTTTAACTTCATTTTTAACTTCAATTTCAACTTCAATTTTAACTTCAATTTCAACTTCAATTTCAACTTCAATTTCAACTTCAATTTCAATGTCAATTTCAACTTCAATTTCAACTTCAATTTCAACTTCAATTTCAACTTCAATTTCAACTTCAATTTCAACTTCAATAGCAACTTCAATTTCAACTTCAATTTCAACTTCAATTTTAACTTCAATTTCAACTTCAATTTCAACTTCAATTTCAACTTCAATTTCAACTTCAATTTCAACTTCAATTTCAACTTCAATTTCAATTTCAATTTCAATGTCAATTTCAACTTCAATTTCAACTTCAATTTCAACTTCAATTTCAACTTCAATTTCAACTTCAATTTCAATGTCAATTTCAACTTCAATTTCAACTTCAATTTTAACTTTAATTTCAACTTGAATTTCAACTTCAATTTCAATGTCAATTTCAACTTCAATTTCAACTTCAATTTCAACTTCAATTTCAACTTCAATTTCAACTTCAATTTCAACTTCAATTTCAATGTCAATTTCAACTTCAATTTCAACTTCAATTTTAACTTTAATTTCAACTTGAATTTCAACTTCAATTTTAACTTTAATTTCAACTTGAATTTCAACTTCAATTTCAATTTCAATATCAACTTCAATTTCAACTTCAATTTCAACTTCAGTTTCAACTTCAATTTTAACTTCAATTTCAACTTCAATTTCAACTTCAATTTCAACTTCAATAGCAACTTCAATTTCAACTTCAATTTCAACTTCAATTTTAACTTCAATTTCAACTTCAATTTTAACTTCAATTTCAACTTCAATTTCAACTTCAATTTCAACTTCAATTACAACTTCAACTTCAATATTCAAACTTAACTTGAACTTCAACTTAAATTCAACTTCAACTTAAACTTCAATTTCAACTTCAAGTTCAATTTCAATTTCAATTTCAACTTTCAATTTCAAATTCAATTTCAACTTCAATTGCAACTTCAATTTCAACTTCAATTTCAATTTCAATTTTAACTTGAACTTGAACTTAACTTCAACTTCAACTTCAACTTCACTGTCAAGTTCAACTTCAAATTCAACTTCAACTTCAACTTCAAATTCAACTTCAATTTTAACTTCAATTTCAACTTCAATTTCAACTTCAATTTCAACTTCAATTTTAACTTCAATTTCAACATCAATTTCAACTTCAATTTCAACTTCAAATTCAACTTCAACTTCAAATTTAACTTCAATTTCAACTTCAATTTCAACTTCAATTTCAACTTCAATTACAACTTCAACTTCAATATTCAAACTTAACTTGAACTTCAACTTAACTTCAACTTCAACTTCAACTTCACTTTCAAGTTCAACTTCAAATTCAACTTCAAATTCAACTTCTAATTCAACTTCAATTTCAACTTCAATTTCAACTTCAATTTCAACTCCAATTTCAACTTCAATTTCAACTTCAATTTCAACTTCAATTTCAACTTCAATTTCAACTTCAATTTCAACTTCAATTTCCACTTCAATTTCAACTTCAATTTCAACTTCAATTTCAACTTCAATTTCAATTTCAATTTTAACTTGAATTTCAACTTCAAGTTCAATTTCAATTTCAATTTCAACTTACAATTTCAACTTCAATTTCAACTTCAATTGCAACTTCAACTTCAACTTCAATTTCAATTTCAATTTTAACTTGAACTTGAACTTAACTTCAACTTCAACTTCAACTTCAATTTCAACTTCAATTTCAACTTCAAATTCAACTTCAAATTCAACTTCAAATTCAACTTCTAATTCAACTTCAATTTCAACTTCAATTTCAACTTCAATTTCAACTCCAATTTCAACTTCAATTTCAACTTCAATTTCAACTTCAATTTCAACTTCAATTTCAACTTCAATTTCAACTTCAATTTCCACTTCAATTTCAACTTCAATTTCAACTTCAATTTCAACTTCAATTTCAATTTCAATTTTAACTTGAATTTCAACTTCAAGTTCAATTTCAATTTCAATTTCAACTTACAATTTCAACTTCAATTTCAACTTCAATTTCAACTTCAATTGCAACTTCAATTTCAACTTCAATTTCAATTTCAATTTTAACTTGAACTTGAACTTAACTTCAACTTCAACTTCAACTTCACTTTCAAGTTCAACTTCAAATTCAACTTCAACTTCAACTTCAAATTCAACTTCAATTTTAACTTCAATTTCAACTTCAATTTCAACTTCAATTTCAACTTCAATTTTAACTTCAATTTCAACATCAATTTCAACTTCAATTTCAACTTCAAATTCAACTTCAACTTCAAATTTAACTTCAATTTCAACTTCAATTTCAACTTCAATTACAACTTCAACTTCAATATTCAAACTTAACTTGAACTTCAACTTAACTTCAACTTCAACTTCAACTTCACTTTCAAGTTCAACTTCAAATTCAACTTCAAATTCAACTTCTAATTCAACTTCAATTTTAACTTCAATTTCAACTTCAATTTCAACTTCAATTTCAACTTCAAATTCAACTTCAAATTCAACTTCAATTTTAACTTCAATTTCAACTTTAAATTCAACTTCAATTTCAACTTCAATTTTAACTTCAATTTCAACTTCAATTTCAACTTCAATTTCAACTTCAATTTCAACTTCAATTTCATCTTCAATTTCAACTTCAATTTCAACTTCAATTTCAACTTCAATTTTAACTTCAATTTCAACATCAATTTCAACTTCAATTTCAACTTCAAATTCAATTTCAACTTCAAATTTAACTTCAATTTCAACTTCAATTTCAACTTCAATTACAACTTCAACTTCAATATTCAAACTTAACTTGAACTTCAACTTAACTTCAACTTCAACTTCAACTTCACTTTCAAGTTCAACTTCAAATTCAACTTCAAATTCAACTTCTAATTCAACTTCAATTTTAACTTCAATTTCAACTTCAATTTCAACTTCAATTTCAACTTCAAATTCAACTTCAAATTCAACTTCAATTTTAACTTCAATTTCAACTTCAAATTCAACTTCAATTTCAACTTCAATTTTAACTTCAATTTCAACTTCAATTTCAACTTCAATTTCAACTTCAATTTCAACTTCAATTTCATCTTCAATTTCAACTTCAATTTCAACTTCAATTACAACTTCAACTTAAATATTCAAACTTAACTTGAACTTCAACTTAACTTCAACTTCAACTTCAACTTCACTTTCAAGTTCAACTTCAAATTCAACTTCAACTTCAACTTCAAATTCAACTTCAATTTTAACTTCAATTTCAACTTCAATTTCAACTTCAATTTCAACTTCAATTTTAACTTCAATTTTAACTTCAATTTCAACTTCAATTTTAACTTCAATTTCAACTTCAATTTCAACTTCAATTTTAACTTCATTTTTAACTTCAATTTCAACTTCAATTTCAACTTCAATTTCAACTTCAATTTCAACTTCAATTTCAACTTCAATTTCAACTTCAATTTCAACTTCAATTTTAACTTCAATTTCAATTTCAATTTCAACTTCAGTTTCAACTTCAATTTTAACTTCAATTTCAACTTCAATTTCAACTTCAATTTCAACTTCAATAGCAACTTCAATTTCAACTTCAATTTCAACTTCAATTTCAACTTCAATTTCAACTTCAATTTCAATGTCAATTTCAACTTCAATTTCAACTTCAATTTCAACTTCAATTTCAACTTCAATTTCAACTTCAATTTCAATGTCAATTTCAACTTCAATTTCAACTTCAATTTTGACTTTAATTTGAACTTGAATTTCAACTTCAATTTCAACTTCAATTTCAACTTCAATTTTAACTTCAATTTCAATTTCAATTTCAACTTCAGTTTCAACTTCAATTTTAACTTCAATTTCAACTTCAATTTCAACTTCAATTTCAACTTCAATAGCAACTTCAATTTCAACTTCAATTTCAACTTCAATTTCAACTTCAATTTCAACTTCAATTTCAACTTCAATTTCAACTTCAATTTCAACTTCAATTTCAACTTCAATTTCAACTTCAATTTCAATTTCAATTTTAACTTGAATTTCAACTTCAATTTCAACTTCAATTACAACTTCAACTTCAATATTCAAACTTAACTTGAACTTCAACTTAAATTCAACTTCAACTTCAACTTCAATTTCAACTTCAAGTTCAATTTCAATTTCAATTTCAACTTTCAATTTCAAATTCAATTTCAACTTCAATTGCAACTTCAATTTCAACTTTAATTTCAATTTCAATTTTAACTTGAACTTGAACTTAACTTCAACTTCAACTTCAACTTCACTTTCAAGTTCAACTTCAAATTCAACTTCAACTTCAACTTCAAATTCAACTTCAATTTTAACTTCAATTTCAACTTCAATTTCAACTTCAATTTCAACTTCAATTTTAACTTCAATTTCAACATCAATTTCAACTTCAATTTCAACTTCAAATTCAACTTCAACTTCAAATTTAACTTCAATTTCAACTTCAATTTCAACTTCAATTTCAACTTCAATTACAACTTCAACTTCAATATTCAAACTTAACTTGAACTTCAACTTAACTTCAACTTCAACTTCAACTTCACTTTCAAGTTCAACTTCAAATTCAACTTCAAATTCAACTTCTAATTCAACTTCAATTTTAACTTCAATTTCAACTTCAATTTCAACTTCAATTTCAACTTCAAATTCAACTTCAAATTCAACTTCAATTTTAACTTCAATTTCAACTTCAATTTCAACTTCAATTTTAACTTCAATTTCAACTTCAATTTTAACTTCAATTTCAACTTCAATTTCAACTTCAATTTCAACTTCAATTTCAACTTCAATTTCAACTTCAATAGCAACTTCAATTTCAACTTCAATTTCAACTTCAATTTCAACTTCAATTTCAACTTCAATTTCAACTTCAATTTCAACTTCAATTTCAACTTCAATTTTAACTTCAATTTCAACTTCAATTTCAACTTCAATTTCAACTTCAATTTCAACTTCAATTTCATCTTCAATTTCAACTTCAATTTCAACTTCAATTACAACTTCAACTTAAATATTCAAACTTAACTTGAACTTCAACTTAACTTCAACTTCAACTTCAACTTCAATTTCAACTTCAATTTCAACTTCAAATTCAACTTCAAATTCAACTTCAAATTCAACTTCTAATTCAACTTCAATTTCAACTTCAATTTCAACTTCAATTTCAACTCCAATTTCAACTTCAATTTCAACTTCAATTTCAACTTCAATTTCAACTTCAATTTCAACTTCAATTTCAACTTCAATTTCCACTTCAATTTCAACTTCAATTTCAACTTCAATTTCAACTTCAATTTCAATTTCAATTTTAACTTGAATTTCAACTTCAAGTTCAATTTCAATTTCAATTTCAACTTACAATTTCAACTTCAATTTCAACTTCAATTGCAACTTCAATTTCAACTTCAATTTCAATTTCAATTTTAACTTGAACTTGAACTTAACTTCAACTTCAACTTCAACTTCACTTTCAAGTTCAACTTCAAATTCAACTTCAACTTCAACTTCAAATTCAACTTCAATTTTAACTTCAATTTCAACTTCAATTTCAACTTCAATTTCAACTTCAATTTTAACTTCAATTTCAACATCAATTTCAACTTCAATTTCAACTTCAAATTCAACTTCAACTTCAAATTTAACTTCAATTTCAACTTCAATTTCAACTTCAATTACAACTTCAACTTCAATATTCAAACTTAACTTGAACTTCAACTTAACTTCAACTTCAACTTCAACTTCACTTTCAAGTTCAACTTCAAATTCAACTTCAAATTCAACTTCTAATTCAACTTCAATTTTAACTTCAATTTCAACTTCAATTTCAACTTCAATTTCAACTTCAAATTCAACTTCAAATTCAACTTCAATTTTAACTTCAATTTCAACTTTAAATTCAACTTCAATTTCAACTTCAATTTTAACTTCAATTTCAACTTCAATTTCAACTTCAATTTCAACTTCAATTTCAACTTCAATTTCATCTTCAATTTCAACTTCAATTTCAACTTCAATTTCAACTTCAATTTTAACTTCAATTTCAACATCAATTTCAACTTCAATTTCAACTTCAAATTCAATTTCAACTTCAAATTTAACTTCAATTTCAACTTCAATTTCAACTTCAATTACAACTTCAACTTCAATATTCAAACTTAACTTGAACTTCAACTTAACTTCAACTTCAACTTCAACTTCACTTTCAAGTTCAACTTCAAATTCAACTTCAAATTCAACTTCTAATTCAACTTCAATTTTAACTTCAATTTCAACTTCAATTTCAACTTCAATTTCAACTTCAAATTCAACTTCAAATTCAACTTCAATTTTAACTTCAATTTCAACTTCAAATTCAACTTCAATTTCAACTTCAATTTTAACTTCAATTTCAACTTCAATTTCAACTTCAATTTCAACTTCAATTTCAACTTCAATTTCATCTTCAATTTCAACTTCAATTTCAACTTCAATTACAACTTCAACTTAAATATTCAAACTTAACTTGAACTTCAACTTAACTTCAACTTCAACTTCAACTTCACTTTCAAGTTCAACTTCAAATTCAACTTCAACTTCAACTTCAAATTCAACTTCAATTTTAACTTCAATTTCAACTTCAATTTCAACTTCAATTTCAACTTCAATTTTAACTTCAATTTTAACTTCAATTTCAACTTCAATTTTAACTTCAATTTCAACTTCAATTTCAACTTCAATTTTAACTTCATTTTTAACTTCAATTTCAACTTCAATTTCAACTTCAATTTCAACTTCAATTTCAACTTCAATTTCAACTTCAATTTCAACTTCAATTTCAACTTCAATTTTAACTTCAATTTCAATTTCAATTTCAACTTCAGTTTCAACTTCAATTTTAACTTCAATTTCAACTTCAATTTCAACTTCAATTTCAACTTCAATAGCAACTTCAATTTCAACTTCAATTTCAACTTCAATTTCAACTTCAATTTCAACTTCAATTTCAATGTCAATTTCAACTTCAATTTCAACTTCAATTTCAACTTCAATTTCAACTTCAATTTCAACTTCAATTTCAACTTCAATTTCAATGTCAATTTCAACTTCAATTTCAACTTCAATTTTGACTTTAATTTGAACTTGAATTTCAACTTCAATTTCAACTTCAATTTCAACTTCAATTTCAACTTCAATTTCAACTTCAATTTCAACTTCAATTTCAATTTCAATTTTAACTTGAATTTCAACTTCAATTTCAACTTCAATTACAACTTCAACTTCAATATTCAAACTTAACTTGAACTTCAACTTAAATTTAACTTCAACTTCAACTTCAACTTCAAGTTCAATTTCAATTTCAATTTCAACTTTCAATTTCAAATTCAATTTCAACTTCAATTGCAACTTCAATTTCAACTTTAATTTCAATTTCAATTTTAACTTGAACTTGAACTTAACTTCAACTTCAACTTCAACTTCACTTTCAAGTTCAACTTCAAATTCAACTTCAACTTCAACTTCAAATTCAACTTCAATTTTAACTTCAATTTCAACTTCAATTTCAACTTCAATTTCAACTTCAATTTTAACTTCAATTTCAACATCAATTTCAACTTCAATTTCAACTTCAAATTCAACTTCAACTTCAAATTTAACTTCAATTTCAACTTCAATTTCAACTTCAATTACAACTTCAACTTCAATATTCAAACTTAACTTGAACTTCAACTTAACTTCAACTTCAACTTAAACTTCACTTTCAAGTTCAACTTCAAATTCAACTTCAAATTCAACTTCTAATTCAACTTCAATTTTAACTTCAATTTCAACTTCAATTTCAACTTCAATTTCAACTTCAAATTCAACTTCAAATTCAACTTCAATTTTAACTTCAATTTCAACTTCAATTTCAACTTCAATTTTAACTTCAATTTCAACTTCAATTTTAACTTCAATTTCAACTTCAATTTCAACTTCAATTTCAACTTCAATTTCAACTTCAATTTCAACTTCAATAGCAACTTCAATTTCAACTTCAATTTCAACTTCAATTTCAACTTCAATTTCAACTTCAATTTCAACTTCAATTTCAACTTCAATTTCAACTTCAATTTCAACTTCAATTTCAACTCCAATTTCAACTTCAATTTCAACTTCAATTTCAACTTCAATTTCAACTTCAATTTCAACTTCAATTTCAACTTCAATTTCAACTTCAATTTCAACTTCAATTTCAACTTCAATTTCAACTTCAATTTCAACTTCAATTTCAATTTCAATTTTAACTTGAATTTCAACTTTAATTTCAACTTCAATTACAACTTCAACTTCAATATTCAAACTTAACTTGAACTTCAACTTAAATTCAACTTCAACTTCAACTTCAATTTCAACTTCAAGTTCAATTTCAATTTCAATTTCAACTTACAATTTCAACTTCAATTTCAACTTCAATTGCAACTTCAATTTCAACTTCAATTTCAATTTCAATTTTAACTTGAACTTGAACTTAACTTCAACTTCAACTTCAACTTCACTTTCAAGTTCAACTTCAAATTCAACTTCAACTTCAACTTCAAATTCAACTTCAATTTTAACTTCAATTTCAACTTCAATTTCAACTTCAATTTCAACTTCAATTTTAACTTCAATTTCAACACCAATTTCAACTTCAATTTCAACTTCAAATTCAACTTCAACTTCAAATTTAACTTCAATTTCAACTTCAATTTCAACTTCAATTACAACTTCAACTTCAATATTCAAACTTAACTTGAACTTCAACTTAACTTGAACTTCAACTTCAACTTCACTTTCAAGTTCAACTTCAAATTCAACTTCAAATTCAACTTCTAATTCAACTTCAATTTTAACTTCAATTTCAACTTCAATTTCAACTTCAATTTCAACTTCAAATTCAACTTCAAATTCAACTTCAATTTTAACTTCAATTTCAACTTCAAATTCAACTTCAATTTCAACTTCAATTTTAACTTCAATTTCAACTTCAATTTCAACTTCAATTTCAACTTCAATTTCAACTTCAATTTCAACTTCAATTTCATCTTCAATTTCAACTTCAATTTCAACTTCAATTTCAACTTCAATTTTAACTTCAATTTCAACATCAATTTCAACTTCAATTTCAACTTCAAATTCAATTTCAACTTCAAATTTAACTTCAATTTCAACTTCAATTTCAACTTCAATTACAACTTCAACTTCAATATTCAAACTTAACTTGAAATTCAACTTAACTTCAACTTCAACTTCAACTTCACTTTCAAGTTCAACTTCAAATTCAACTTCAAATTCAACTTCTAATTCAACTTCAATTTTAACTTCAATTTCAACTTCAATTACAACTTCAACTTAAATATTCAAACTTAACTTGAACTTCAACTTAACTTCAACTTCAACTTCAACTTCACTTTCAAGTTCAACTTCAAATTCAACTTCAACTTCAACTTCAAATTCAACTTCAATTTTAACTTCAATTTCAACTTCAATTTCAACTTCAATTTCAACTTCAATTTTAACTTCAATTTTAACTTCAATTTCAACTTCAATTTTAACTTCAATTTCAACTTCAATTTCAACTTCAATTTTAACTTCATTTTTAACTTCAATTTCAACTTTAATTTCAACTTCAATTTCAACTTCAATTTTAACTTCAATTTCAATTTCAATTTCAACTTCAGTTTCAACTTCAATTTCAACTTCAATTTCAACTTCAATTTCAACTTCAATTTCAACTTCAATTTCAATTTCAATTTCAATGTCAATTTCAACTTCAATTTCAACTTCAATAGCAACTTCAATTTCAACTTCAATTTCAACTTCAATTTCAACTTCAATTTCAACTTCAATTTCAATGTCAATTTCAACTTCAATTTCAACTTCAATTTCAACTTCAATTTCAACTTCAATTTCAATGTCAATTTCAACTTCAATTTCAACTTCAATTTTGACTTAATTTGAACTTGAATTTCAACTTCAATTTCAACTTCAATTTCAACTTCAATTTTAACTTCAATTTCAATTTCAATTTCAACTTCAGTTTCAACTTCAATTTTAACTTCAATTTCAACTTCAATTTCAACTTCAATTTCAACTTCAATAGCAACTTCAATTTCAACTTCAATTTCAACTTCAATTTCAACTTCAATTTCAACTTCAATTTCAACTTCAATTTCAACTTCAATTTCAACTTCAATTTCAACTTCAATTTCAACTTCAATTTCAACTTCAATTTCAATTTCAATTTTAACTTGAATTTCAACTTCAATTTCAACTTCAATTACAACTTCAACTTCAATATTCAAACTTAACTTGAACTTCAACTTAAATTCAACTTCAACTTCAACTTCAATTTCAACTTCAAGTTCAATTTCAATTTCAACTTTCAATTTCAAATTCAATTTCAACTTCAATTGCAACTTCAATTTCAACTTCAATTTCAATTTCAATTTTAACTTGAACTTGAACTTAACTTCAACTTCAACTTCAACTTCACTTTCAAGTTCAACTTCAAATTCAACTTCAACTTCAACTTCAAATTCAACTTCAATTTTAACTTCAATTTCAACTTCAATTTCAACTTCAATTTCAACTTCAATTTTAACTTCAATTTCTACATCAATTTCAACTTCAATTTCAACTTCAAATTCAACTTCAACTTCAAATTTAACTTCAATTTCAACTTCAATTTCAACTTCAATTACAACTTCAACTTCAATATTCAAACTTAACTTGAACTTCAACTTAACTTCAACTTCAACTTCAACTTCACTTTCAAGTTCAACTTCAAATTCAACTTCAAATTCAACTTCTAATTCAACTTCAATTTCAACTTCAATTTCAACTTCAATTTCAACTCCAATTTCAACTTCAATTTCAACTTCAATTTCAACTTCAATTTCAACTTCAATTTCAACTTCAATTTCAACTTCAATTTCAACTTCAATTTCAACTTCAATTTCAACTTCAATTTCAACTTCAATTTCAATTTCAATTTTAACTTGAATTTCAACTTCAATTTCAACTTCAATTTCAACTTCAATTTTAACTTCAATTTCAATTTCAATTTCAACTTCAGTTTCAACTTCAATTTCAACTTCAATTTCAACTTCAATTTCAACTTCAATTTTAACTTCAATTTCAAGATCAATTTCAACTTCAATTTCAACTTCAAATTCAACTTCAACTTCAAATGTAACTTCAATTTCAACTTCAATTTCAACTTCAATTACAACTTCAACTTCAATATTCAAACTTAACTTGAACTTCAACTTAACTTCAACTTCAACTTCAACTTCACTTTCAAGTTCAACTTCAAATTCAATTTCAAATTCAACTTCTAATTCAACTTCAATTTCAACTTCAATTTCAACTTCAAATTCAACTCCAATTTCAACTTCAATTTCAACTTCAATTACAACTTCAACTTCAATATTCAAACTTAACTTGAACTTCAACTTAAATTCAACTTCAACTTCAACTTCAATTTCAACTTCAAGTTCAATTTCAATTTCAATTTCAACTTACAATTTCAACTTCAATTTCAACTTCAATTGCAACTTCAATTTCAACTTCAATTTCAATTTCAATTTTAACTTGAACTTGAACTTAACTTCAACTTCAACTTCAACTTCACTTTCAAGTTCAACTTCAAATTCAACTTCAACTTCAACTTCAAATTCAACTTCAATTTTAACTTCAATTTCAACTTCAATTTCAACTTCAATTTCAACTTCAATTTTAACTTCAATTTCAACATCAA
This sequence comes from Brachycybe producta, assembly GCA_036925085.1. Lineage (NCBI taxonomy): Eukaryota > Metazoa > Arthropoda > Diplopoda > Playtdesmida > Andrognathidae > Brachycybe > Brachycybe producta. The sequence continues at coordinate 49,381 of JAUPFP010000206.1, forward strand.
TTTCAACTTCAATTTCAACTTCAAATTCAACGTCAACTTCAAATTTAACTTCAATTTCAACTTCAATTTCAACTTCAATTACAACTTCAACTTCAATATTCAAACTTAACTTGAACTTCAACTTAACTTCAACTTCAACTTCAACTTCACTTTCAAGTTCAACTTCAAATTCAACTTCAAATTCAACTTCTAATTCAACTTCAATTTTAACTTCAATTTCAACTTCAATTTCAACTTCAATTTCAACTTCAAATTCAACTTCAAATTCAACTTCAATTTTAACTTCAATTTCAACTTCAAATTCAACTTCAATTTCAACTTCAATTTTAACTTCAATTTCAACTTCAATTTCAACTTCAATTTCAACTTCAATTTCAACTTCAATTTCAACTTCAATTTCATCTTCAATTTCAACTTCAATTTCAACTTCAATTTCAACTTCAATTTTAACTTCAATTTCAACATCAATTTCAACTTCAATTTCAACTTCAAATTCAATTTCAACTTCAAATTTAACTTCAATTTCAACTTCAATTTCAACTTCAATTACAACTTCAACTTCAATATTCAAACTTAACTTGAAATTCAACTTAACTTCAACTTCAACTTCAACTTCACTTTCAAGTTCAACTTCAAATTCAACTTCAAATTCAACTTCTAATTCAACTTCAATTTTAACTTCAATTTCAACTTCAATTTCAACTTCAATTTCAACTTCAAATTCAACTTCAAATTCAACTTCATTTTTCAGTATCTTCTTAATGGTGCAAAGGCAGTGGAGAGTATTCTGAATACTTTCAGACTTAAATGGTGCTTTGGTGTACTAGGCTCAGAGTTAAAAAACTCAACTTGTGCAGATTTTTTAAATATTTCACAAAACTTAAGTGTTTTTATTGAAAACTAACTATAACTGAAATTTTTCAGAGTTCAAGTTATAAATTTCCTTTGTGAAAAATATTCTTATAACTGCTACTAAGCATTTAATTTTTAATTTTTTTTTCTTAGTAAAACCAGTAATAAACAAACTCATTCTATTCTTTTTTTTGTTTTTCTCGCATAAGAAGTGTAGATGTATTTTGCTTTGTAATCACTTCTCCTGTTATATTTTGCATTTGTTTATGAACTGTCTATTTGACAAGTTTTTTCAGGTTATGAATAACTATAAATTGAATAGCATTTATGCCATAAACTCTTTTTGTGTCTCAATGGTGAGCATAAAAATATCTGTTTGTATTTCTTTTTATTAATTTTATTGTGAGCCCTTATTAACTAATTCATATTCTTTAAAGATTAAAAAGTAAAGCATAGTTCTTGACTTGCACTAGGGCTGCTTCTATTCTAAACAATCCCGTGAAAATGTTTTTTGTTTACTTTGTAAATAATAACTATTATAAGAAATGTATATTATGTTTACAAATTACGAAACTTTAAACAAATTGGTCTGGTTTGTGGGAACAACAGTTTATCTACAAACTTCATTTTTTTTCAAAACTTGCATTCATAATGCAGTGTTATCAACTTTCTAAGTTGGTTTTCTGTTCTTGTGTAAACAATCAGGCTGTACTGATAACACTTTTTTACCAAGCCAATAATGAACCGATCACACAAAAATTGCCTTGGTGATCGATTTGAAGAAGTTGAAGTTGAGGTTCAAGTTGAAGTTAAAGTTGAAATTGAAGTTGAAGTTGAAGTCGAAGTTATAGTTGATGTTGAAGTTGAAGTTGAAGTTGAAATTGAAGTTGAAGTTGAAGTTGAATTTGAAGTCGAAGTCAAAATTGCAGTTGAAGTTAAAGTTGAAGTTGAATTTGAAATTGAAGTTGAAGTTGAAGTTAAAATTCAAGTTGAAATTGAAGATGACATTGAAGTTGAAGTTGAAATTGAAGTTAAAGTTAAAGTTGAAGTTGAAGTTGAAGTTGAAGTTGATTTTAAATTTGAAGTCATACTTAAAATTGAAGTTGATGTTGAGGTTGAAGTTGTTGTTGAAGTTGTAGTTGAAGATAAAGTTGAAGTTGAACTTGAAGTTAAAAATGAAATTGAAGTTGAATTTGAAGTTGAGGTTGAAGTTGAAATTGAAGTTAATTTTGAAATTGAAGTTGAAGTTGAAGATACAAGTTAAAGTTGAAATTGAAGTTGAATTTGAAGTTGAGGTTGAAGTTGAATTTAAAATTGAAGTTTAAGTTTAAGTTGCAGTTTAAGTTGAAGTTGAAGATGAAATTAAAGTTGAATTTGAAGTTTAGGTTGACATTGAAGTTGAAGTTAAAATTGAAGTTGAAGTTAAGTTGAAGATGACATTGAAGTTGGGGTTGATGTAGGAGTTGAAGTTGAAGTTGAAGTTGGAGATGAAATTGAAGTTGAATTTGAAATTGAAGTTAAAATTAAAGTTGAACTTGAAGTTGAATTTGAAGTTGAGGTTGAAGTTGAAATTGAATTTGAAGTTGAAGTTAAAGAAGAAGTTGATGTTGAAGATGAAGTTAAAGTTGAAGTTGAGGTTGAAGTTGAGGTTGAAGTTGAGGTTGAAGTTGAACTTGAAGTTGAAGTTAAAATTGAAATTGAAGTTGAAGTTGAAGTCGAAGTTATAGTTGATGTTGAAGTTGAAGTTGAAGTTGAAGTTAAAGTTGAAGTTGAAGTTGAAGTTGAAGTTGAAGTTGAAGTTGAAGTTGAAGTTGAAGTTAAAGTTGAAGTTGAAGTTGAAGTTGAATTCGAAGTCGAAGTCGAAGTCAAAATTGCAGTTGAAATTAAAGTTGAAATTGAATGTGATATTTTTGTTGAAGGTAAAGTTTAAGTTGTAGTTGAAGTTGAAATTGAAGTTGATTTTGAAGTTGAATTTGAAATTGAAGTTAAAATTAAAGTTGAACTTGAAGTTGAATTTGAAGTTGAGGTTGAAGTTGAAATTGAATTTGAAGTTGAAGTTAAAGAAGAAGTTGATGTTGAAGATGAAGTTAAAGTTGAAGTTGAGGTTGAAGTTGAGGTTGAAGTTGAAGTTGAAGTCGAAGTTATAGTTGATGTTGAAGTTGAAGTTGAAGTTGAAGTTGAAGTTGAAGTTGAAGTTGAAGTTGAAGTTGAAGTTGAAGTTGAAGTTGAAGTTGAAGTTAAAGTTGAAGTTGAAGTTGAAGTTGAATTCGAAGTCGAAGTCGAAGTCAAAATTGCAGTTGAAATTAAAGTTGAAATTGAATGTGATATTTTAGTTGAAGGTAAAGTTGAAGTTGTAGTTGAAGTTGAAATTGAAGTTGAATTAGAAGTTGAGGTTGCAGTTGAAATTGAATTTGAAGTTGAAGTTAAAGAAGAAGTTGATGTTGAAGTTGAAGTTAAAGTTGAAGTTGAGGTTGAAGTTGTTGTTGAAGTTGTAGTTGAAGTTGAAGTTAAAGTTGAAGTTGAAGTTAAAGTTGAAATTGATGATGAAATCGAAGTTGAATTTGAAGTTGAGGTTGAAGTTGAATTTAAAATTGAAGTTTAAGTTTAAGTTGCAGTTTAAGTTGAAGTTGGAGATGAAATTGAAGTTGAATTTGAAATTGAAGTTAAAATTAAAGTTGAACTTGAAGTTGAATTTGAAGTTGAGGTTGAAGTTGAAATTGAATTTGAAGTTGAAGTTAAAGAAGAAGTTGATGTTGAAGATGAAGTTAAAGTTGAAGTTGAGGTTGAAGTTGAGGTTGAAGTTGAGGTTGAAGTTGAGGTTGAAGTTGAGGTTGAAGTTGAGGTTGAAGTTGAGGTTGAAGTTGAACTTGAAGTTGAAGTTAAAATTGAAATTGAAGTTGAAGTTGAAGTCGAAGTTATAGTTGATGTTGAAGTTGAAGTTGAAGTTGAAGTTAAAGTTGAAGTTGAAGTTGAAGTTGAAGTTGAAGTTGAAGTTGAAGTTGAAGTTGAAGTTAAAGTTGAAGTTGAAGTTTAAGATGAATTCGAAGTCGAAGTCGAAGTCAAAATTGCAGTTGAAATTAAAGTTGAAATTGAATGTGATATTTTAGTTGAAGGTAAAGTTGAAGTTGTAGTTGAAGTTGAAATTGAAGTTGATTTTGAAGTTGAATTTGAAGTTGAATTTGAAGTTGAAGATAAAAGTTAAAGTTGAAATTGAAGATGAATTTGAAGTTGAGGTTGAAGTTGAAATTGAATTTGAAGTTGAAGTTAAAGAAGAAGTTGATGTTGAAGTTGAAGTTAAAGTTGAAGTTGATGTTGAAGTTGTTGTTGAAGTTGTAGTTGAAGTTGAAGTTGAAGTTGAAGTTGAAGTTTAAGTTGAAATTGATGATGAAATCAAAGTTGAATTTGAAGTTGAGGTTGGTGTTGAATTTAAAATTGAAGTTTAAGTTTAAGTTGCAGTTGAAGTTGAAGATGAAATTAAAGTTAAATTTGAAGTTGAGGTTGAAGTTGAAATTGAAGCTGAAGTTGAAGTTAAAGTAGAAGTTGATGTTGACATTTAAGATAAAGTTGAAGCTATAGTTGAAGTTGAGGTTGAAGTTGTTGTCGAAGTTGTAGTTGAAAATGAAGTTGAAGTGGAAGTTGAAGTTAAAAATGAAATTGAAGTTGAATTTGAATTTGAGGTTGAAGTTGAAATTGAAGTTGATTTTGAAGTTGAATTTGAAGTTGAAGTTAAAATTAAAGTTGAACTTGAAGTTGAATTTGAAGTTGGGGTTGAAGTTGAAATTGAATTTGAAGTTGAAGTTAAAGTTGAAGTTGAGGTTGAAGTTGAGGTTGAAGTTGAGGTTAAAGTTGAGGTTGAAGTTGAGGTTGAAGTTGAAGTTGAAGTTGAGGTTGAAGTTATTGTTGAAGTTGTAGTTGAAGATGAAGTTGAAATTGAAGTTAAAATTGAAAATCAAATTGAAGTTGAAATTGAAGTTGAAGTTGAAGTTGAAGTCAAAGTTATAGTTGATGTTGAAGTTGAAGTTGAAGTTGAAGTTGAAGTTGAAGTTGAAGTTGAAGTTGAAGTTGAAGTTGAAGTTGAAGTTGAAGTTAAAGTTAAAGTTGAAGTTGAAGTTGAAGTTGAATTCGAAGTCGAAGTCAAAGTCAAAATTGCAGTTGAAATTAAAGTTGAAATTGAATGTGATATTTTAGTTGAAGGTAAAGTTGAAGTTGAAGTTGAAGTTGAAATTGAAGTTGAATTAGAAGTTGAAGTTTAAGTTGAAGTTCATGATGACATTGAAGTTGAAGTTGAAATTGAAGTTAAAGTTAACATTGAAGTTGAAGTTGAAGTTGAAGTTGAAGTTGAAGTTGAAGTTAGTCTTGAAGTTGAAGTCATACTTGAAATTGAAGTTGATGTTGAGGTTGAAGTTGTTGTTGAAGTTGAAGTTGAAATTGAAGATGAAATCAAAGTTGAATTTGAAGTTGAGGTTGAAGTTGAAATTGAATTTGAAGTTGAAGTTAAAGAAGAAGTTGATGTTGAAGATGAAGTTAAAGTTGAAGTTGAGGTTGAAGTTGAGGTTGAAGTTGAGGTTGAAGTTGAACTTGAAGTTGAAGTTAAAATTGAAATTGAAGTTGAAGTTGAAGTCGAAGTTATAGTTGATGTTGAAGTTGAAGTTGAAGTTGAAGTTGAAGTTGAAGTTGAAGTTGAAGTTGAAGTTGAATTCGAAGTCGAAGTCGAAGTCAAAATTGCAGTTGAAATTAAAGTTGAAATTGAATGTGATATTTTAGTTGAAGGTAAAGTTGAAGTTGTAGTTGAAGTTGATATTGAAGTTGAATTAGAAGTTGAAGTTTAAGTTGAAGTTGAAGATGACATTGAAGTTGAAGTTGAAATTGAAGTTAAAGTTAAAGTTGAAGTTGAAGTTGAAGTTGAAGTTGAAGTTGATCTTGAAGTTGAAGTCAAACTTGAAATTGAAGTTGATGTTGAGGTTGAAGTTTTTGTTGAAGTTAAAGTTGAAGATGAAGTTGAAGTTGAAGTTGAAGTTGAAATTGAAGATGAAATCAAAGTTGAATTTGAAGTTGAGGTTGAAGTTAAATTTAAAATTGAAGTTTAAGTTTAAGTTGCAGTTGAAGTTGAAAATGAAATTAAAGTTGAATTTGAAGTTGAGGTTGACATTGAAGATGAAGTTAAAATTGAAGTTGAAGTTAAGTTGAAGATGACATTGAAGTTAGAGTTGAAGTAGGTGTTAAAGTTGAAGTTGAAGTTGAATTTGAAGTTGAAACTGTAGTTGAAGTTGAAATTAAATTTGAAGTTGAATTTGAAGTTGAGGTTAAGTTGAAGGTGACATTGAAGTTGATGTTGATGTAAAAGTTGAAGTTGAAATTGAAGTTGGAGATTAAATTGAAGTTGAATTTCAAGTTGAGGTTGAAGTTGAAGTTGAAGTTATAGTTGAAGTTAAGGTTGAAGTTGTTGTTAAAGTTGTAGTTGAAGATAAAGTTAAAGTTGAAGTTGAAGTTAAAAATGAAATTGAAGTTGAATTTGAAGTTGAGGTTGAAGTTGAAATTGAAGTTGATTTTGAAATTGAAGTTGAAGTTGAAGATAAAAGTTAAAGTTGAAATTGAAGATGAATTTGAAGTTGAGGTTGAAGTTGAAATTGAATTTGAAGTTGAAGTTAAAGAAGAAGTTGATGTTGAAGTTGAAGTTAAAGTTGAAGTTGAGGTTGAAGTTGTTGTTGAAGTTGTAGTTGAAGTTGAAGTTGAAGTTGAAGTTGAAGTTGAAGTTGAAGTTGAAGTTGAAATTGATGATGAAATCAAAGTTGAATTTGAAGTTGAGGTTGGTGTTGAATTTAAAATTGAAGTTTAAGTTTAAGTTGCAGTTGAAGTTGAAGATGAAATTAAAGTTAAATTTGAAGTTGAGGTTGAAGTTGAAATTGAAGCTGAAGTTGAAGTTAAAGTAGAAGTTGATGTTGACATTTAAGATAAAGTTGAAGCTATAGTTGAAGTTGAGGTTGAAGTTGTTGTCGAAGTTGTAGTTGAAAATGAAGTTGAAGTGGAAGTTGAAGTTAAAAATGAAATTGAATTTGAATTTGAATTTGAGGTTGAAGTTGAAATTGAAGTTGATTTTGAAGTTGAATTTGAAGTTGAAGTTAAAATTAAAGTTGAACTTGAAGTTGAATTTGAAGTTGGGGTTGAAGTTGAAATTGAATTTGAAGTTGAAGTTAAAGTAGAAGTTGATGTTGAAGATGAAGTTAAAGTTGAAGTTGAGGTTGAAGTTGAGGTTGAAGTTGAGGTTGAAGTTGAGGTTGAAGTTGAGGTTGAAGTTGAGGTTGAAGTTGAGGTTGAAGTTAAGGTTGAAGTTATTGTTGAAGTTGTAGTTGAAGATGAAGTTGAAATTGAAGTTAAAATTGAAAATCAAATTGAAGTTGAAATTGAAGTTGAAGTTGAAGTTGAAGTCAAAGTTATAGTTGATGTTGAAGTTGAAGTTGAAGTTGAAGTTGAAGTTGAAGTTGAAGTTGAAGTTGAAGTTGAAGTTGAAGTTGAAGTTGATGTTAAAGTTGAAGTTGAAGTTGAAGTTGAATTCGAAGTCGAAGTCGAAGTCAAAGTCAAAATTGAGGTTGAAATTAAAGTTGAAATTGAATGTGATATTTTAGTTGAAGGTAAAGTTGAAGTTGAAGTTGAAGTTGAAATTGAAGTTGAATTAGAAGTTGAAGTTTAAGTTGAAGTTCATGATGACATTGAAGTTGAAGTTGAAATTGAAGTTAAAGTTAACATTGAAGTTGAAGTTGAAGTTGAAGTTGAAGTTAGTCTTGAAGTTGAAGTCATACTTGAAATTGAAGTTGATGTTGAGGTTGAAGTTGTTGTTGAAGTTGAAGTTTAAGATGAAGTTGAAGTTGAAATTGAAGATGAAATCAAAGTTGAATTTGAAGTTGAGGTTGAAGTTGAATTTAAAATTGAATTTTAAGTTTAAGTTGCAGTTGAAGTTGAAGATGAAATTAAAGTTGAATTTGAAGTAGAGGTTGACATTGAAGATGAAGTTAAAATTGAAGTTGAAGTTAAGTTGAAGATGACATTGAAGTTGCAGTTGAAGTAGGTGTTGAAGTTGAAGTTGAAGTTGAATTTGAAGTTGAAACAGAAGTTGAAGTTGAAATTAAATTTGAAGTTGAATTTGAAGTTGAGGTTGAAGTTGAAATTGAAGTTGAAGTTAAAATTGAAATTGAAGTTAAAGTTGAAGTCAAAGTTATAGTTGATGTTATAGTTGATGTTGAAGTTGAAGTTGAAGTTGAAGTTGAAGTTGAAATTGAAGTTGAAGTTAAAGTTGAAGTTGAAGTTGAAGTTGAATTCGAAGTCGAAGTCGAAGTCAAAATTACAGTTGAAGTTAAAGTTGAAATTGATTATGATATTTTAGTTGAAGGTAAAGTTGAAGTTGAAGTTGAAGTTGAAATTTAAGTTGAAGTTGAAGTTAAAGTTTCAGTTGAAATTGAAGATGACATTGAAGTTGAAGTTGAAATTGAAGTTGATCTTGAAGTTGAAGTTGATGTTGAGTTTGAAGTTGTTGTTGAAGTTGAAATTGAAGATGAAGTTGAAGTTGAAGTTGAAGTTGAAATTGAAGATGAAATTGAAGTTGAATTTGAAGTTGAGGTTGAAGTTGTTCTTGAAGTTGAAGTTGATGTTGATGTTGAGGTTAAAGTTATTGTAGAAGTTGAAGTTGAATATGAAGTTAAAATTGAAGTTAATGTTTAAGTTGCAGTTGAATTAAATAAAAAATTGAAGTTAAAATTGAAGTTGAGCTTGAAGTTGCAGTTGAAGTAAAAATTGAAGTTGAAGTTAAGTTGAAGATGACATTGAAGTTGGGGTTGATGTAGGAGTTGAAGTTGAAGTTGGAGATGAAATTGAAGTTGAATTTGAAGTTGAGGTTGGAGTTGAAATAGAAGTTGAAGTTGAAGTTAAAGTAGAAGTTGATGTTGAAGTTGAAGTTAAAGTTGAAGTTGAAGTTGAAGTTATAGTTGAAGTTGAGATTGAAGTTGTTGTTGAAGTTGTAGTTGAAGATAAAGTTGAAGTTGAATTTGAAGTTGAAGTTAAAGTTAAAGTTGAAATCGAAGTTGAATTTGAAGTTGAGGTTGAAGTTGAATTTAAAATTGAAGTTTAAGTTTAAGTTGCAGTTGAAGTTGAATATGAAATTAAAGTTTAATTTGAAGTTTAGGTTGACATTGAAGTTGAAGTTGAAGTTGAAGTTGAAGTTGAGGTTGAAGTTGTTGTTGAAGTAGTAGTTGAAAATGAAGTTGAAGTGGAAGTTGAAGTTAAAAATGAAATTGAAGTTGAATTTGAATTTGTGGTTGAAGTTGAAATTGAATTTGTGGTTGAAGTTGAAATTGAAGTTGATTTTGAAGTTGAATTTGAAGTTGAAGTTAAAACTAAAGTTGAACTTGAAGTTGAATTTGAAGTTTAGGTTGAAGTTGAAATTGAATTTGAAGTTGAAGTTAAAGTAGAAGTTGATGTTGAAGATGAAGTTAAAGTTGAAGTTGAGGTTGAAGTTATAGTTGAAGTTGTATTTGAAGATACATTTGAAGTTGAGGTTGAAGTTGAAATTGAATTTGAAGTTGAAGTTAAAGAAGAAGTTGATGTTGAAGTTGAAGTTAAAGTTGAAGTTGAGGTTGAAGTTGTTGTTGAAGTTGTAGTTGAAGTTGAAGTTGAAGTTGAAGTTGAAGTTGAAGTTGAAATTGATAATGAAATTGAAGTTGAATTTGAAGTTGAGGTTGAAGTTGAAATTGAAGTTGATTTCGAAATTGAAGTTGAAGTTGAAGTTAAAGTTAAAGTTGAGGTTGAAGTTGTTGTTGAAGTTGTAGTTGAAAGTGAAGTTGAAGTGGAAGTTGAAGTTAAAAATGAAATTGAAGTTGAATTTGAATTTGAGGTTGAAGTTGAAATTGAAGTTGATTTTGAAGTTGAAGATGAAGTTGAAATTGAAGTTAAAATTGAAAATCAAATTGAAGTAGAATTTGAAGTTGAGGTTGAAGTTGAAATTGAAGTTGAAGTTAAAATTGAAATTGAAGTTAAAGTTGAAGTCGAAGTTATAGTTGATGTTGATGTTGAAGTTAAAGTTGAAGTTGAAGTTGAAATTGAAGTTGAAGTTGAAGTTGTAGTTGAAAATGAAGTTGAAGTGGAAGTTGAAGTTAAAAATGAAATTGAAGTTGAATTTGAATTTGAGGTTGAAGTTGAAATTGAAGTTGATTTTGAAGTTGAATTTGAAGTTGAAGTTAAAACTAAAGTTGAACTTGAAGTTGAATTTGAAGTTGAGGTTGAAGTTGAAATTGAATTTGAAGTTGAAGTTAAAGTAGAAGTTGATGTTGAAGATGAAGTTAAAGTTGAAGTTGAGGTTGAAGTTGAGGTTGAAGTTGAGGTTGAAGTTGTTGTTGAAGTTGTAGTTGAAGATGAAGTTGAAATTGAAGTTAAAATTGAAAATCAAATTGAAGTTGAATTTGAAGTTGAGGTTGAAGTTGAAATTGAAGTTGATTTTGAAATTGAAGTTGAAGTTGAAGTTGAAGTTAAAGTTAAAGTTGAAATTGAAGATGAATTTGAAGTTGAGGTTGAAGTTGAAATTGAAGTTGAATTAGAAGTTGAAGTTTAAGTTGAAGTTGAAGATGACATTGAAGTTGAAGTTGAAATTGAAGTTAAAGTTAAAGTTGAAGTTGAAGTTGAAGTTGAAGTTGAAGTTGAAGTTGATCTTGAAGTTGAAGTCAAACTTGAAATTGAAGTTGATGTTGAGGTTGAAGTTGTTGTTGAAGTTAAAGTTGAAGATGAAGTTGAAGTTGAAGTTGAAGTTGAAATTGAAGATGAAATCAAAGTTGAATTTGAAGTTGAGGTTGAAGTTAAATTTAAAATTGAAGTTTAAGTTTAAGATGCAGTTGAAGTTGAAAATGAAATTAAAGTTGAATTTGAAGTTGAGGTTGACATTGAAGATGAAGTTAAAATTGAAGTTGAAGTTAAGTTGAAGATGACATTGAAGTTGGAGTTGAAGTAGGTGTTAAAGTTGAAGTTGAAGTTGAATTTGAAGTTGAAACTGTAGTTGAAGTTGAAATTAAATTTGAAGTTGAATTTGAAGTTGAGGTTAAGTTGAAGGTGACATTGAAGTTGATGTTGATGTAAAAGTTGAAGTTGAAATTGAAGTTGGAGATTAAATTGAAGTTGAATTTCAAGTTGAGGTTGAAGTTGAAGTTGAAGTTATAGTTGAAGTTGAAGTTGAAGTTATAGTTGAAGTTAAGGTTGAAGTTGTTGTTAAAGTTGTAGTTGAAGATAAAGTTGAAGTTGAAGTTGAAGTTAAAAATGAAATTGAAGTTGAATTTGAAGTTGAGGTTGAAGTTGAAATTGAAGTTGATTTTGAAATTGAAGTTGAAGTTGAAGATAAAAGTTAAAGTTGAAATTGAAGATGAATTTGAAGTTGAGGTTGAAGTTGAAATTGAATTTGAAGTTGAAGTTAAAGAAGAAGTTGATGTTGAAGTTGAAGTTAAAGTTGAAGTTGAGGTTGAAGTTGTTGTTGAAGTTGTAGTTGAAGTTGAAGTTGAAGTTGAAGTTGAAGTTTAAGTTGAAATTGATGATGAAATCAAAGTTGAATTTGAAGTTGAGGTTGGTGTTGAATTTAAAATTGAAGTTTAAGTTTAAGTTGCAGTTGAAGTTGAAGATGAAATTAAAGTTAAATTTGAAGTTGAGGTTGAAGTTGAAATTGAAGCTGAAGTTGAAGTTAAAGTAGAAGTTGATGTTGACATTTAAGATAAAGTTGAAGCTATAGTTGAAGTTGAGGTTGAAGTTGTTGTCGAAGTTGTAGTTGAAAATGAAGTTGAAGTGGAAGTTGAAGTTAAAAATGAAATTGAATTTGAATTTGAATTTGAGGTTGAAGTTGAAATTGAAGTTGATTTTGAAGTTGAATTTGAAGTTGAAGTTAAAATTAAAGTTGAACTTGAAGTTGAATTTGAAGTTGGGGTTGAAGTTGAAATTGAATTTGAAGTTGAAGTTAAAGTAGAAGTTGATGTTGAAGATGAAGTTAAAGTTGAAGTTGAGGTTGAAGTTGAGGTTGAAGTTGAGGTTGAAGTTGAGGTTGAAGTTGAGGTTGAAGTTGAGGTTGAAGTTAATGTTGAAGTTATTGTTGAAGTTGTAGTTGAAGATGAAGTTGAAATTGAAGTTAAAATTGAAAATCAAATTGAAGTTGAAATTGAAGTTGAAGTTGAAGTTGAAGTCAAAGTTATAGTTGATGTTGAAGTTGAAGTTGAAGTTGAAGTTGAAGTTGAAGTTGAAGTTGAAGTTGAAGTTGAAGTTGAAGTTGAAGTTGAAGTTGATGTTAAAGTTGAAGTTGAATTTGAAGTTGAGGTTGAAGTTGAAATTGAAGTTGAAGTTAAAATTGAAATTGAAGTTAAAATTGAAATTGAAGTTAAAGTTGAAGTCAAAGTTATAGTTGATGTTATAGTTGATGTTGAAGTTGAAGTTGAAGTTGAAGTTGAAGTTGAAATTGAAGTTGAAGTTAAAGTTGAAGTTGAAGTTGAAGTTGAATTCGAAGTCGAAGTCGAAGTCAAAATTGCAGTTGAAGTTAAAGTTGAAATTGATTATGATATTTTAGTTGAAGGTAAAGTTGAAGTTGAAGTTGAAGTTGAAATTTAAGTTGAAGTTGAAGTTAAAGTTTCAGTTGAAATTGAAGATGACATTGAAGTTGAAGTTGAAATTGAAGTTGATCTTGAAGTTGAAGTTGATGTTGAGTTTGAAGTTGTTGTTGAAGTTGAAATTGAAGATGAAGTTGAAGTTGAAGTTGAAGTTGAAATTGAAGATGAAATTGAAGTTGAATTTGAAGTTGAGGTTGAAGTTGTTCTTGAAGTTGAAGATGATGTTGAGGTTAAAGTTATTGTAGAAGTTGAAGTTGAATATGAAGTTAAAATTGAAGTTAATGTTTAAGTTGCAGTTGAATTAAATATAAAATTGAAGTTAAAATTGAAGTTGAGCTTGAAGTTGCAGTTGAAGTAAAAATTGAAGTTGAAGTTAAGTTGAAGATGACATTGAAGTTGGGGTTGATGTAGGAGTTGAAGTTGAAGTTGGAGATGAAATTGAAGTTGAATTTGAAGTTGAGGTTGGAGTTGAAATAGAAGTTGAAGTTGAAGTTAAAGTAGAAGTTGATGTTGAAGTTGAAGTTAAAGTTGAAGTTGAAGTTGAAGTTATAGTTGAAGTTGAGATTGAAGTTGTTGTTGAAGTTGTAGTTGAAGATAAAGTTGAAGTTGAATTTGAAGTTGAAGTTAAAGTTAAAGTTGAAATCGAAGTTGAATTTGAAGTTGAGGTTGAAGTTGAATTTAAAATTGAAGTTTAAGTTTAAGTTGCAGTTGAAGTTGAATATGAAATTAAAGTTGAATTTGAAGTTTAGGTTGACATTGAAGTTGAAGTTGAAGTTGAAGTTGAAGTTGAGGTTGAAGTTGTTGTTGAAGTAGTAGTTGAAATGAAGTTGAAGTGGAAGTTGAAGTTAAAATGAAATTGAAGTTGAATTTGAATTTGTGGTTGAAGTTGAATTGAATTTGTGGTTGAAGTTGAAATTGAAGTTGATTTTGAAGTTGAATTTGAAGTTGAAGTTAAAACTAAAGTTGAACTTGAAGTTGAATTTGAAGTTTAGGTTGAAGTTGAAATGAATTTGAAGTTGAAGTTAAAGTAGAAGTTGATGTTGAAGATGAAGTTAAAGTGAAGTTGAGGTTGAAGTTATAGTTGAAGTTGAATTTGAAGATACATTTGATGTTGAGGTTGAAGTGAAATTGAATTTGAAGTTGAAGTTAAAGAAGAAGTTGATGTTGAAGTTGAAGTTAAAGGTTGAAGTTGAGGTTGAAGTTGTTGTTGAAGTTGTAGTTGAAGTTGAAGTTGAAGTTGAAGTTGAAGTTGAAGTTGAAATTGATAATGAAATCGAAGTTGAATTTGAAGTTGAGGTGAAGTTGAAATTGAAGTTGATTTCGAAATTGAAGTGAAGTTGAAGTTAAAGTTAAAGTTGAGGTTGAAGTTGTTGTTGAAGTTGTAGTTGAAAGTGAAGTGAAGTGGAAGTTGAAGTTAAAATGAAATTGAAGTTGAATTTGAATTTGAGGTTGAAGTGAAATTGAAGTTGATTTTGAAGTTGAAGATGAAGTTGAAATTGAATTTAAAATGAAAATCAATTGAAGTAGAATTGAAGTTGAGGTTGAAGTTGAAATTGAAGTTGAAGTTAAAATTGAAATGAAGTTAAGTGAAGTCGAAGTTATAGTTGATGTTGATGTTGAAGTTAAAGTTGAAGTTGAAGTTGAAATTGAAGTTGAAGTTGAAGTTGTAGTTGAAAATGAAGTGAAGTGGAAGTTGAAGTTAAAATGAAATTGAAGTTGAATTTGAATTTGAGGTTGAAGTTGAAATTGAAGTTGATTTTGAAGTTGATTTTGAAGTTGAATTTGAAGTTGAAGTTAAACTAAAGTGAACTGAAGTTGAATTTGAAGTTGAGGTTGAAGTTGAAATTGAATTTGAAGTTGAAGTTAAAGTAGAAGTTGATGTTGAAGATGAAGTTAAAGTTGAAGTTGAGGTTGAAGTTGAGGTTGAAGTGAGGTTGAAGTTGTTGTTGAAGTTGTAGTTGAAGATGAAGTTGAAATTGAAGTTAAAATTGAAAATCAAATGAAGTTGAATTAGAAGTTGAGGTTGAAGTTGAAATTGAAGTTGATTTTGAAATTGAAGTTGAAGTTGAAGTTGAAGTTAAAGTTAAAGTTGAAATTGAAGATGAATTTGAAGTTGAGGTTGAAGTTGAAATTGAATTTGAAGTTGAAGTTAAAGAAGAAGTTGATGTTGAATTTGAAGTTAAGTTGAAGTTGAGGTTGAAGTTGTTGTTGAAGTTGTAGTTGAAGTTGATGTTGAAGTTGAAGTTTAAGTTGAAATTGATGATGAAATCGAAGTTGAATTTGAAGTTGAGGTTGACGTTGAATTTAAAATTGAAGTTTAAGTTTAAGTTGCAGTTGAAGTTGAATATGAAATTAAAGTTGAATTTGAAGTTTAGGTTGACATTGAAGTTGAAGTTAAAATTGAAGTTGAAGTTATGTTGAATATGACATTGAAGTTGGGGTTGATGTAGGAGTTGAAGTTGAAGTTGAAGTTGGAGATGAAATTGAAGTTGAATTTGAAGTTGAGGTTGAAGTTGAATTTGAAGCTGAAGTTGAAGTTAAAGTAGAAGTCAATGTTGACATTGAAGTTAAAGTTGAAGTTGAAGTTGAAGTTATAGTTGAAGTTGAGGTTGAAGTTGTTGTTGAAGTTGTAGTTGAAAATGAAGTTGAAGTGGAAGTTGAAGTTAAAAATGAAATTGAAGTTGAATTGAATTTGAGGTTGAAGTGAAATTGAAGTTGATTTTGAAGTTGAATTTGAAGTTGAAGTTAAAACTAAAGTTGAATTTGAAGTTGAATTGAAGTTGAAGTTAAAGTAGAAGTTGATGTTGAAGATGAAGTTAAGTTGAAGTTGAGGTTGAAGTTGAGGTTGAAGTTGTTGTTGAAGTTGTAGTTGAAGATGAAGTGAAATTGAAGTTAAAATTGAAAATCAAATTGAAGTTGAATTTGAAGTTGAGGTTGAAGTTGTACTTGAAGTTGAAGATGATGTTGAGTTAAAGTTATTGTAGAAGTTGAAGTTGAATATGAAGTTTAAATTGAAGTTTATGTTTAAGTTGCAGTTGAATTAAATATAACATTGAAGTTGAATTTGAAGTTGAGGTTGAAGTTGAATTTAAAATTGAAGTTTAAGTTTAAGTTGCAGTTGAAGTTGAATATGAAATTAAAGTTGAATTTGAAGTTTATTTTGACATTGAAGTTGAAGTTAAAATTGAAGTTGAAGTTAAGTTGAAGATGACATTGAAGTTGGGGTTGATGTAGGAGTTGAAGTTGAAGTTAAAGTTGGAGATGAAATAGAAGTGGAATTTGAAGTTGAGGTTGAAGTTGAATTTGAAGCTGAAGTTGAAGTTGAAATTGAAGTTGAAGTTAAAGTTGAAGTTGAAGTTGAAGTTGAATTCGAAGTCGAAGTCGAAGTCAAAATTGCAGTTGAAGTTAAAGTTGAAATTGAATATGATATTTTAGTTGAAGGTGAAGTTGAAGTTGAAGTTGAAATTGAAGTTGAAGTTGAAGTTAAAGTTTCAGTTGAAATTGAAGATGACATTGAAGTTGAAGTTGAAATTGAAGTTGATCTTGAAGTTGAAGTTGATGTTGAGTTTGAAGTTGTTGTTGAAGTTGAAATTGAAGATGAAGTTGAAGTTGAATTTGAAGTTGAGGTTGAAGTTGTTCTTGAAGTTGAAGATGATGTTGAGGTTAAAGTTATTGTAGAAGTTGAAGTTGAATATGAAGTTAAAATTGAAGTTAATGTTTAAGTTGCAGTTGAATTAAATATAAAATTGAAGTTAAAATTGAAGTTGAGGTTGAAGTTGCAGTTGAAGTAAAAATTGAAGTTGAAGTTAAGTTGAAGATGACATTGAAGTTGGGGTTGATGTAGGAGTTGAAGTTCAAGTTGGAGATGAAATTGAAGTTGAATTTGAAGTTGAGGTTGGAGTTGAAATAGAAGTTGAAGTTGAAGTCGAAGTTTAATTTGAAGTTGAGGTTGAAGTTGAAATTGAAGTTGAAGTTAAAATTGAAATTGAAGTAGGAGTTGAAGTCGAAGTTATAGTTGATGTTGAAGTTGAAGTTGAAGTTGAAGTTGAAATTGAAATTGAAGTTGAAGTTAAAGTAGAAGTTGATGTTGAAGTTGAAGTTAAAGTTGAAGTTGAAGTTGAAGTTATAGTTGAAGTTGAAGTTAAGTTGAAAATGACATTGAAGTTGGAGTTGAAGTAGGTGTTGAAGTTGAAGTTGAAGTTGTTGTTGAAGTTGTAGTTGAAGATAAAGTTGAAGTTGAAGTTGAAGTTGAAAATGAAATTGAAGTTGAATTTGAAGTTGAATTTGAAGTTGAATTTGAAGTTGAATTTGAAGTTGAAGTTAAAGTTAAAGTTTAAGTTTAAGTTGCAGTTAAATTTGAAGATGAAATTAAATTTGAATTTGAAGTTGAGGTTGACATTGAAGTTGAAGTTAAATTGAAGTTGAAGTTAAGTTGAAGATGACATTGAAGTTGGAGTTGAAGTAGGTGTTGAAGTTGAAATTGAAGTTGAATTTGAAGTTGAGGTTGAAATTGAAATTGAAGTTGAAGTTAAAATTGAAATTGAAGTTGAAGTTGAAGTCGAAGTTATAGTTGATGTTGAAGTTGAAGTTGAAGTTGAAGTTGAAGTTGAAATTGAAGTTGAATTTGAAGTTGAATTTGAAGTTGAGGTTGAAGTTGAAATTGAATTTGAAGTTGAAGTTAAAGTAGAAGTTGATGTTGAAGATGAAGTTAAAGTTGAAGTTGAGGTTGAAGTTGAGGTTGAAGTTGAGGTTGAAGTTGAGGTTGAAGTTGTTGTTGAAGTTGTAGTTGAAGATGAAGTTGAAATTGAAGTTAAAATTGAAAATCAAATTGAAGTTGAATTTGAAGTTGAGGTTGAAGTTGTACTTGAAGTTGAAGATGATGTTGAGGTTAAAGTTATTGCTAGAAGTTGAGTTGAATATGAAGTTTAAATTGAAGTTTATGTTTAAGTTGCAGTTGAATTAAATATAACATTGAAGTTGAATTTGAAGTTGAGGTTGAAGTTGAATTTAAAATTGAAGTTTAAGTTTAAGTGCAGTTGAAGTTGAATATGAAATTAAAGTTGAATTTGAAGTTTAGGTTGACATTGAAGTTGAAGTTAAAATTGAAGTTGAAGTTAAGTTGAAGATGACATTGAAGTTGGGGTTGATGTAGGAGTTGAAGTTGAAGTTAAAGTTGGAGATGAAATAGAAGTGGAATTTGAAGTTGAGGTTGAAGTTGAATTTGAAGCTGAAGTTGAAGTTGAAATTGAAGTTGAAGTTAAAGTTGAAGTTGAAGTTGAAGTTGAATTCGAAGTCGAAGTCGAAGTCAAAATTGCAGTTGAAGTTACAGTTGAAATTGAATATGATATTTTAGTTGAAGGTAAAGTTGAAGTTGAAGTTGAAGTTGAAATTGAAGTTGAAGTTGAAGTTAAAGTTTCAGTTGAAATTGAAGATGATATTGAAGTTGAAGTTGAAATTGAAGTTGATCTTGAAGTTGAAGTTGATGTTGAGTTTGAAGTTGTTGTTGAAGTTGAAATTGAAGATGAAGTTGAAGTTGAAGTGAAGTTGAAGCTAAAATTGAGATGAAATTGAAGTTGAATTTGAAGTTGAGGTTGAAGTTGTTCTTGAAGTTGAAGATGATGTTGAGGTTAAAGTTATTGTAGAAGTTGAAGTTGAATATGAAGTTAAAATTGAAGTTAATGTTTAAGTTGCAGTTGAATTAAATATAAAATTGAAGTTAAATTGAAGTTGAGGTTGAAGTTGCAGTTGAAGTAAAATTGAAGTTGAAGTTAAGTTGAAGATGACATTGAAGTTGGGGTTGATGTAGGAGTTGAAGTTGAGTTGGAGATGAATTGAAGTTGAATTTGAAGTTGAGGTTGGAGTTGAAATAGAAGTTGAAGTTGAAGTCGAAGTTTAATTTGAAGTTGAGGTGAAGTTGAAATTGAAGTTGAAGTTAAATTGAATTGAAGTAGGAGTTGAAGTCGAAGTTATAGTTGATGTTAAGTTGAAGTTGAGTTGAAGTTGAAATTGAAATTGAAGTTGAAGTTAAAGTAGAAGTTGATGTTGAAGTTGAAGTTAAAGTGAAGTTGAAGTTGAAGTTATAGTTGAAGTGAAGTTAAGTGAAGATGACATTGAAGTTGGAGTTGAAGTAGGTGTTGAAGTTGAAGTTGAAGTGTTGTTGAAGTTGTAGTTGAAGATAAAGTTGAAGTTGAAGTTGAAGTTGAAAATGAAATGGAAGTTGAATTGAAGTTGAATTTGAAGTTGAATTTGAAGTTGAAGTTAAAGTTAAAGTTTAAGTTTAAGTTGCAGTTAAATTTGAAGATAAAATTAAATTTGAATTTGAAGTGAGGTGACATTGAAGTTGAAGTTAAAATTGAAGTTGAAGTTAAGTTGAAGATGACATTGAAGTTGGAGTTGAAGTAGGTGTTGAGTGAAATTGAAGTTGAATTTGAAGTTGAGGTTGAAATTGAAATTGAAGTTGAAGTTAAAATTGAAATGAAGTTGAAGTTGAGTCGAAGTTATAGTTGATGTTGAAGTTGAAGTTGAAGTTGAAGTTGAAGTTGAAATTGAAGTTGAAGTTGAAGTTGAAGTTGAAGTTTAATTCGAAGTCGAAGTCAAATTGCAGTTGAAGTTAAAGTTGAAATTGAATGATGTTAGGGTGGATGGGAAGTTGAAGTGGAAGGTGAAGTGAAAGGGAAATTGTAGGGGAAGGTAATGGGTCAGGTGAAAGTGATGAGGACATGGGTTGAGGGTATGATGGGTGATTGGGATGGGTGAGGGGTGGGGGTAGTGGTGGGGGATGGGGAAGGGGATGAGGGTTGGGAAGTGGTTGGGTGAGGATAGTGTTGTGGTAATGGAAGGGATGGGTTGGGGTAGGGTAGGGGGTTGGGGATGGGTAGGTGTTGACGATGGGTGGGAAAGGGTGGGTGATGGGGTAGGGGATTAGGAAGGGTTAAGTGAAGTGGTGGTAGGGGCAGGGGTTGGTATGTGAATTTGGGATGGGATTGGTGGGAGGGGTAAGGGGATGGGGTTGGATATTGGATGGGGTAGGGTTGGGTTGTGTTCTGGGTAAGGGGGTGGGAGGGAGGAGGGTTGGGGAAGGGGGTGTGGACATTGGGTTGGGTGGGGTTGGGGTTAGTGTGGGGTTGGGGTTGGGTTATGTGTTGGGGTGGGGTTGGGGTTGGGTTTGGGTTGGGGTTGGGGTTGGGTGTGGGGTTGGGGTGGGGGTTGGGGGGGGGTTGGGGGTGGGTTGTGTTTGGGGTTGGGGTTGGGTTTTGTTTGGGGTTGGGGTTGGGGTTGGGTTGGGTTTGGGTTTGGGGTTGGGGTTGTGGTTGGGGTGGGGGGGGTGGGGTTTGGGTTGGGGTTGGGGTTGGGTTTGGGGTTGGGGTGGGGGTTGGGGGGGGGTTGGGGATGGGGTTGGGGTGGGGTTGGGGTTGGGGTTGGGGTTGGGTTAGGATTAGGATTAGGATTAGGATTAGGATTAGGAATATTATAGGATTAAGATTAGGATTAGGGTTAGGATTAGGATTTGGATTGGGATTAGTATTATGATTAGGATTTGGATGAGGATTTGGATTAGGGTTAGGGTTAGGATTAGGATTTGGATTAGGATTTGGGTGGGGATTAGGATTAGGATTAGGGTGAGGATTAGTTTTAGGATTATTATTAGGATTAAGATTAGGATTAGTGTTAGGATTAGGATTAGGATTAGGGTTCAGGATTAGGATTATGATTAGGAGTGGGGTTAGGATTAGGATTAGGAGTGGGATTAGGATTAAGATTAGGATTGGGATGAGAATTAGGATTAGGATTAGAAGTATGATTGAAATTAGGATTGGGGTGAGGATTAGGTTAGGATTAGGATTGGGGGTAGGATTAGGATTAGGATTAAGATTAGGATTTGGGTTAGGATTGGGGTGAGGGTTGGATTAGGATTAGGTTTATGTTTAGGATTGGGGTTAGGATGTGGATTAGGATTAGGAGTATTGTTAGGGTTATGATTATGAGGAGGATTAGGAATGGTATTAGGATTAAGATTGGGATTTGGATTGGGATTGGGATGAGGATTGGGATGAGGATTAGGATTAGGATTAGGATTAGGATGAGGATTAGGATTAGGATTATTATTAGGATTAAGATTACTGATTAGGATTAGGATTGTGATTAGGATTGGGATTAGGATTAGGATTGGGATGAGGATTGGGATTAGGTTTAGGGTTAGGATTAGGATTGGGATTGGGATTAGGATTAGGATTAGGATTAGGGTAAGGATTAGTTTTGTGATGTGGATTGGGATTAGGGTTAGGATTAGGATTGGGGGTAGGAGTAGGAGTTGGTTTAGGATTAGGATTAGGATTAGGATTAGGATTGGGATTAGGATTAGGATTAGGATTAGGATTAGGATTATGATTAGTGTTAGGAGTAGGATTAGGATTAGGATTGGGATTGGGGTTAGGATTAGGATTGGGATTGGGATTAAGATTAGGATTTGGATTAGGATTGGGATTAGGATTATAAGTAGGATTAGAATTAGGATTGGGATGAGGATTAGGTTAGGATTAGGATTGGGGTTAGGATTAGGATTGGGATTAAGATTAGGATTGGATTTGGGTTGGGGTGAGGATTTGGGTTAGGATTAGGTTTAGGTTTAGGGTTAGGGTTAGGATTAGGATTTGGATTAGGACTTTGGATTAGGATTTGGATTAGGATTGGGATGGGGATTAGGATTAGGATTAGGATTAGGGTGAGGATTAGTATTAGGATTATTATTAGGATTAGGATTAGGATTTAAAAGTAGGATAGAATTAGGATTGGGATGAGGATTAGGTTAGGATTAGGATTAGTGTTAGGATTAGGATTAGGATTAGGGTTAGGATTAGGATTATGATTAGGAGTCAGGGTTAGGATTAGGATTGGGATTGGGATTAGGATTAGGATTAGGATTAGGGTTATGATTAGTGTTAGGAGTAGGATTAGAAGTAGGATTGGGATTGGGGTTAGATTAGGATTGGGATTAGGATTAAGATTAGGATTTGGTTTAGGAGTAGGATCTAGGATTAGGAGTGGGATTAGAAATAAAGATTAGGATTTGGATTAGGATTGGGATGAGAATTAGGATTAGGATTAGAAGTATGATTAAAAATAGGATTGGGATGAGGATTAGGTTAGGATTAGGATTGGGGGTAGGATAGGATTAGGATTAAGATTAGGATTGGGGTTAGGATTGGGGTGTGGGTTGGATTAGGATTAGGTTTATGGTTAGGATTGGGGTTAGGATGTGGATTAGGATTAGGAGTATTGTTAGGGTTAAGATTATGATGAGGATTAGGATTGTTATTAGGATTACGATTAGGATTTGGATTAGGATTGGGATGAGGATTGGGGTGAGGATTAGGATTAGGATTAGGATTAGGATGAGGATTGGGATTAGGATTATTATTAGGATTTAGATTATGATTAGGATTAGGACTTGTGATTAGGATTGGGATAAAGGATTAGGATTGTGATGAGGATTGGGATTAGGTTTAGGGTTAGGATTAGGATTAGGATTGGGATTAGGATTAGGATTAGGATTAGGGTAAGGATTAGTTTTGTGATGTGGATTGGGATTAGGGTTAGGATTAGGATTGGGGTAGGAGTAAGGAGTAGGAGTTGGATTAGGATTAGGATTAGGATTAGGGTTAGGCTTAGGATTGGGATTAGGATTAGGATGAGGATTTGGATTAGGATTAAGATTCGGATTTGGAATAGGAGTGGGATGAGAATTAGGGTTAGGATTAGGATTAGAAGTATGATTAAAATTAGGATCTGGGATGAGGATTAGGTTAGGATTAGGATTGGGGTTAGGATTAGGATTGGGATTAAGTTTAGGATTTGGATTAGGGTTGGGATGTGGATTAGGATTAGGAATTAGGTTTAGGTTTAGGATTGGGGTTTGGATTAGGATTAAGATTTAGGATTTGGATTAGGATTGGGGTGTGGGTGGATTAGGATTAGGTTTATGTTTAGGATTGGGTTTAGGATGTGGATTAGGATTAAGGAGTATTGTTAGGGATTAAGATTATGATGAGGATTAGGATTGGTATTATGGATTAAGAATTAGGATTTGGATTAGGATTGGGGTGGGGATTGGGGTTAGGATTGGGATTAGGATGAGGATTAGTAATTAGGATTATTATTAGGATTAAGATTAGGATTAAGATTAGGATTAAGATTAGGATTAAGATTAGGATTAGGGTTAGGATGAGGATTATGATTAGGAGTAGGGTTAGGATTAGGATTTGGATTGGGATAAGGATTAAGATTAGGATTTGGATTAGGATTTGGATTAGGATTGGGATTAGGATTAGGATTAGGATTAGGATTAGGATTATGATTAGTGTTAGGAGTAGGATAGGATTAGGATTGGGATTGGGGTTAGGATTAGGATTGGGATTGGGATTAAGATTAGGATTTGGATTAGGATTGGGATTAGGATTATAAGTAGGATTAGAATTAGGATTGGGATGAGGATTAGGTTAGGATTAGGATTGGGGTTAGGATTAGGATTGGGATTAAGATTAGGATTTGGATTTGGGTTGGGATGAGGATTTGGGTTAGGATTAGGTTTAGGTTTAGGGTTAGGGTTAGGATTAGGATTTGGATTAGGATTTGGATTAGGATTTGGATTAGGATTTGGATTAGGATTGGGATGGGGATTAGGATTAGGATTAGGATTAGGGTGAGGATTAGTATTAGGATTATTATTAGGATTAGGATTAGGATTATAAGTAGGATTAGAATTAGGATTGGGATGGGGATTAGGTTAGGATTAGGATTAGTGTTAGGATTAGGATTAGGATTAGGGTTAGGATTAGGATTATGATTAGGAGTAGGGTTAGGATTAGGATTGGGATTGGGATTAGGATTAGGATTAGGATTAGGATTATGATTAGTGTTAGGAGTAGGATTAGAAGTAGGATTGGGATTTGGGGTTAGGATTAGGATTGGGATTAGGATTAAGATTAGGATTTGGTTTAGGAGTAGGATTAGGATTAGGAGTGGGATTAGACATTAAGATTAGGATTTGGATTAGGATTGGATGAGAATTAGGGTTAGGATTAGAAGTATGATTAAAATTAGGATTGGGACTGAGGATTAGGTTAGGATTAGGATTGGGGGTAGGATTAGGATTAGGATTAAGATTAGGACTTGGGGTTAGGATTGGGGTGTGGGTTGGATTAGGATTAGGTTTATGGTTAGGATTGGGGTTAGGATGTGGATTAGGATTAGGAGTATTGTTAGGGTTAAGATTATGATGAGGATTAGGATTGTTATTAGGATTAAGATTAGGATTTGGATTAGGATAGGATGAGGATTGGGATTAGGATTATTATTAGGATTTGATATGATTAGGATTAGGATTGTGATAGGATTGGGATTAGGATTAGGATTGGGATGAGGATTGGGATTAGGTTTAGGGTTAGGATTAGGATTAGGATTGGGATTAGGATTAGGATTAGGATAAGGATTAGTTTTGTGATGTGGATTGGGATTAGGGTTAGGATTAGGATTGGGGGTAGGAGTAGGAGTAGGAGTTGGATTAGGATTAGGATTAGGATTAGGGTTAGGATTAGGATTGGGATTAGGATTAGGATGAGGATTTGGATTAGGATTAAGATTAGGATTTGGAATAGGAGTGGGATGAGAATTAGGGTTAGGATTAGGATTAGAAGTATGATTAAAATTAGGATTGGGATGAAGGATTAGGTTAGGATTAGGATTGGGGTTAGGATTAGGATTGGGATTTTGTTTAGGATTTGGATTAGGGTTGGATGTGGATTAGGATTAGGATTAGGTTTAGGTTTAGGATTGGGGTTTGGATTAGGATTAAGATTAGGATTTGGATTAGATTGGGGTGTGGGTTGGATTAGGAATTAAGGTTTATGTTTAGGATTGGGTTTAGGATGTGGATTAGGATTAGGAGTATTGTTAGGGTTAAGATTATGATGAGGATTAGGATTGGTATTAGGATTAAGATTAGGATTTGGATTAGGATTGGGTGGGGATTGGGGTTAGGATTGGGATTAGGATGAGGATTAGTATTAGGATATTATTAGGATTAAGATTAGGATTAAGATTAGGATTAGGGTTAGGATGAGGATAATGATTAGGAGTAGGGTTAGGATTAGGATTTGGATTAGGATTTGGATTAGGGTGGGGGTTAGGATTAGGATTTGGATTAGGATTTTGATTAGGATTGGGATTTAGGATTAAGATTTGGATTTGGATTAGGATTGGGATGGGGGTTAGGATTAGGAATAGGATTAGGATGGGGATTAGTATTAGGATTATTATTAGGATTAAGATTAGGATTAGTGTTAGGATTAGGATTAGGATTAGGGTTAGGATTGGGACTTATGGGTAGGAGTAGGGTTAGGATTAAGGATGAGGATTTGGATTAGGATTAAGATTAGGATTTGGATTAGGATTGGGATGAGAATTAGGATTAGGATTAGGATTAGAAGTATGATTAAAATTAGGATTGGGATGTGGATTATGTTAGGATTAGGATTGGGGTTAGGATTAGGATTGGGATTAAGTTTAGGATTTGGATTAGGGTTGGGATGTGGATTAGGATTAGGATTAGGTTTAGGTTTAGGATTGGGGTTTGGATTAGGAATTAAGATTAGGATTTGGATTAGGAGTGGGATGATGATTGGGATTAGGTTTAGGATTAGGATTATGATTAGGATTAGTATTAGGATTATTATTAGGATTAAGATTAGGATTAGGGTTAGGATTTGGATTATGATTAGGAGGAGGGTTAGGATTAGGATTTGGATTGGGATTAGGATTAAGATTAGGATTTGGATGAGGATTGGGATTAGGGTTAGGGTTAGGATTAGGATTAGGATTAGGATTGGGATTTTGATTAGGATTGGGATTAGGATTAAGATTAGGAGTTGGATTAGGATTGGGGTGGGATTGGGGTTAGGATTGGGATTAGGATGAGGATTAGTATTAGGATTATTATTAGGATAAGATTAGGATTAAGATTAGGATTAAGATTAGGATTAGGGTTAGGATGAGGATTATGATTAGGAGTAGGGTTAGGATTAGGATTTGGATTGGGATTAGGATAAGATTAGGATTTGGATTAGGATTGGGATTAGGGTGGGGGTAGGATTAGGATTTGGATTAGGATTTTGATTAGGATTTTGATTAGGATTGGGATTAGGATTAAGATTTGGATTTGGATTAGGATTGGGATGGGGGTTAGGATTAGGAATAGGATTAGGATGGGGATTAGTATTAGGATTAGGATTAGGATTGGGATTAGGATTAGGATTAGGGTTAGGATTATGATTATGATTAGTGTTAGGAGTAGGATTAGGGTTAGGATTGGGATTGGGGTTAGGATTAGGATTGGGATTAGGATTAAGATTAGGATTTGGAGTAGGATTGGGGTGGGGATTGGGGTTTGGATTGGGATAGGATGAGGATTAGGATTTTGATTAAGGATTGGGATTAGGATTAAGATTTGGATTTGGATTAGGATTGGGATGGGGGTTAGGATTAGGAATAGGATTAGGATAGGGATTAGTATTAGGATTATTATTAGGATTAAGATTAGGGTTAAGGGTTAGGATTAGGATTAGGATTGGGAGTTTGATTAGGATTGGGATTAGGATTAAGATTAGGATTTGGATTAGGAGTGGGATGGTGATTGGGATTAGGATTAGGATTAGGATTAGGATTAGGATTAGGATTAGTATTAGGATTATTATTAGGATTAAGATTAGGATTAGGGTTAGGATAGGATTATGATTAGGAGGAGGGTTAGGATTAGGATTTGGATTGGGATTAGGATTAAGATTATGATTTGGGTGAGGATTTGGATTAGGATTAGTGTTAGGATTACAGATTAGGATTAGGGTTAGGATGAGGATTATGATTAGGAGTAGGGTTAGGATTAGGATTTGGATTGGGATTAGGATTAAGTTTAGGATTTTGGATTAGGATTGGGATTAGGGTGGGGGTTAGGATTAGGATTTGGATTCGGATTTTGATTAGGATTGGGATTAGGATTAATATTTGGATTGGGATTAGGATTAATATTTGGATTTGGATTAGGATTGGGACTGGGGGTTAGGATTAGGAATAGGATTAGGATGGGGATTAGTAGTAGGATTATTATTAGGATTAAGATTAGGATTAGGATTAGGATTAGGATTAGGATTGGGATTAAGTTAAGGATTTGGATTAGGGTTGGGATGTGGATTAGGATTAGGATTAGGTTTAGGTTTAGGATTGGGGTTTGGATTAGGATTAAGATTAGGATTTGGATTAGGAGTGGGATTAGGGTTAGGGTTAGGATTAGGATTTGGATTAGGATTAGGGTGAGGATTAGTATTAGGATTATTATTAGGATTGAGATTAGGATTAGTGTTAGGATTAGGATTAGGATTAGGGTTAGGATTAGGATTATGATTAGGAGTAGGGTTAGGATTAGGATAGGAGTGGGATTAGAATTAAGATCTAGGATTTGGATTAGGATTGGGATGAGAATTAGGATTAGGATTAGAAGTATGATTAAAATTAGGATTGGGATGAGGATTAGGTCTAGGATTAGGATTGGGGGTAGGATTAGGATTAGGATTGAGATTAGGATTGGGGTTAGGATTGGGGTGTGGGTTGGATTAGGATTAGGTTTATGGTTAGGATTGGGGTTAGGATGTGGATTAGGATAGGAGTATTGTTAGGGTTAAGATTATGATGAGGATTAGGATTGTTATTAGGATTAAGATTAGGATTTGGATTAGGATTGGGATGAGGATTGGGATTAGGATTAGGATTAGGATTAGGATGAGATTGGGATTAGGATTATTATTAGGATTTAGATTATGATTAGGATTAGGATTGTGATTAGGATTGGGATAGGATTCAGGATTGGGATGAGGATTGGGATTAGGTTTAGGGTTAGGATTAGGATTAGGTTTGGGATTAGGACTTAGATTAGGATTAAGGGTAAGGATTAGTTTTGTGATGTTGATTGGGATTAGGGTTAGGATTAGGATTGGGGGTAGGAGTAGGAGTAGGAGTTGGATAGGATTAGGATTAGGATTAGGTTAGGATTAGGATTGGGATTAGGATTAGGATTAGGATTCGGATTAGGATTATGATTAGTGTTATGATTAGTGTTAGGGGTAGGATTAGGGTTAGGATTGGGATTGGGGTTAGGATTGGGATATGGGGTTAGGATTAGGATTGTGGATTAAGATTAAGATAGATTTGGATTAGGATTAGGGTTATGATTAGGATTAGGAATAGGATTAGGATTAGGATTAGGATTAGGATTAGGATTAGGATTAGGATTAGGATTAGGATTAGGATTATGATTAGTGTAGGGGTAGGATTAGGATTAGGATTAGGATTGGGATTAGGATGGGGTGGGGATTGGGGTTAGGACTTGGATTAGATGAGGATTAGTATTAAGGATTATTGTTAGGATTATGGTTAGGATTAAGATTAGGATTAAGATTAGGATTAAGATTAGGATTAAGATTAGGATTCAAGATTAGGATTAAGATTAGGATTAGGGTTAGGATGAGGATATGATAGGAGTAGGGTTAGGGATAAGGATTTGGATTGGGATTAGGATTAAAATTAGGATTTGGATTAGGATTGGGATTAGGGTTGGGGTTAGGATTAGGATTTGGATTAGGATTTTGATTAGGATTGGGATTAGGATTAAGATCTTGGATTTGGATTTGGATTGGGATGGGGGTTAGGATTAGGCATCAGGATTAGGATGGGGAATTAGTATTAGGAGTATTATTAGGATTAAGATTAGGATAGTGTGAGGCATCAAGTTTAGGTTTGGGATTATGATTAGGAGTAGGGTTCGGATAGGATGAGGATTCAGCTTAACCTCAACTTCAGATTTGTTAGGATTAGGATTAGGATTAGGACTTAGGCAACTTAGCTTAGGACTTGATTTAAATTCAACACCAACCTCAACTTCAAATTCAACTTTGATTTCATCATCAATTTCAACTATAAACTTCAACTTCAACTTCAACTTCAACTTCAACTACAAGATTCAACAACAACTTCAACCTCAACTTCAACTTTAACTTCAGAACTTCAACAATCAACTTCGTCAGTTAACTTCAACTTCAAATTCAATTTCAACTTCAACCTCAACTTCAAATTCATCTTCAATTTCAACTTTAACTTTTATCTTCAACTTCAACTTCAATTTCAAAATCAACTTCAATTTCAACTTCAACCTCAACTTCAAATTCAACTTCAATTTCATTTTTAACTTCAACTTCAACTTCAACTTTATCTTCAAATACAACTTTAACAACAACTTCAACCTTAACTTCAACTATAACTTCAACTTCACTTCAACTATAACTTCAACTTCAACTTCACCTCAACTTGAAATTCAACTTCAATTTAATCTCCAACTTCAATTTCAACTTCAACTTTTACATCACATCAACTTCAATGTCACCTTCAACTTAACCTCAACTTCAAATTCAACTTCAAATTTAATTTAACTTCAACTACAGTTTCAACTTCAAATTCACTTCAACTTCAACTTTAACACCTACTTCACTCCAACTTCAATGTCATCTTCAACTTAACTTCAACTTCAATTTTAACTTCATCTTCAATGTCAACCTCAACTTCAAATTCAACTTTAATTTCATTTTCAACTTCAACTGCATCTTAAACTTAAACTTCAATTTTAAATTTAACTTCAACCTCAACTTCAAATTCAACTTTGATTTCATCTTCAATTTCAACTTCAACTTCAACTTCAACTTCATCTTCAACTTTAACTTCAACAACAACTTCAACCTCAACATCAACTTCAATTTCAAGTTTGACTTCAACTTCAAGATCATTTCAACTTCAACTTCAACTTCAACTTCAACTTCAACTTTAACTTTAACTTCAATTTCAACTTCAACTCAATGTCATCTTCAACTTCAACTTAAACTTCAACTTCTAATTCAACTTCAATTTCAACTTCAACCTCAACTTCAAATTCATCTTCAATTTCAACTTTAACTTTAACTTCAACTTCAACTTCAACTTCAATTTCAAAATCAACTTCAATTTCAACTTCAACCTCAACTTCAAATTCAACTTCAATTTGATTTTCAATTTTAACTTCAATTTCAACTTCATCTTCAACTACAACTTCAACAACAACTTCAACCTCAACTTCAACCTCAACTTCAACCTCAACTTCAACTTTAACTTCATCTTCAACATCAAC